>VSDK01024916.1:216745-238700 GCA_009767595.1 Symbiodinium kawagutii
GTTGTTGTTGTCGTTGTTGTTGTTGTTGTTGTTGTTGTTGTTGTTGTTGTTGTTGTTGTTGTTGTTGTTGTCATCACAAAGTCATTCTGTTTCCAGACCCAAGAAACAGTTTGATTTGTTTCGTGACCCAGGACATGCATTGCCTTGTCAAAAACCGCAACACAAGATCATTCTCCAGACAAGTTGCGCGCTCGTGATGTTTTGACCGCCATTCTATAGGCTCAAATGTTTTTTTTTCTATATGCACTTATAAGTTTTGGAAACTTCCGCCTCCGCCTCGTGCGGGAACTACTTGTAAGTGTTGTATGATTAGTTCATAGCCTTGAACGCCGTTTTGACTAGCATCTACAGTAACAGTTGTTGTTTAACTGTTGACTGCCAATTATCACACCTTGTGGTTGCTAATAGCTGCTACTATCTGGCGGCTACTATGATTATATTTTACCGAATGGTCGAACAGGTTGATTATAGCGTGGTAGTCAA
Organism: Symbiodinium kawagutii; assembly: GCA_009767595.1. Lineage (NCBI taxonomy): Eukaryota > Dinophyceae > Suessiales > Symbiodiniaceae > Symbiodinium > Symbiodinium kawagutii. The sequence continues at coordinate 217,229 of VSDK01024916.1, forward strand.
AATTTCGTCAAATAAACAACCATTATGTGTGCAAATATGTTGGAAGCTGAAAGATGCTGATACTTATTGCCTTATTGCCTGCAAATGTCAACGCTATCATGTCATTGTTGAATCCAATTGTTCCACTATAAGCCAATATTGACTACTACCAACCACCAATATCGTTGTTCACTAGTGGCCAACTATTGACAGTGGTTGTTATCATTGTTATCCGTTAATAATAATGGTTGCTCAACTATCATGAACTGTCATCATCCACTAACTAATAGTCCTTGTCAATCATTGTCTGTCAGTACTGTAGTTGTCATGAACTATTAGAAGTTCTTAGCTGATGGTCAAGTGACGTCAAGTGTCATTAGCATTGATTAATATATTCTCTGACCACGTTAAACGACTGGTGGACCACTAGCTTATTCTGATTATCCGACTAGTTGGCCATGGTCCAACAAGAACTGATGATTCGGTGACCCTAATATGTGCATTAGTTGACCATTAGATGATAGTAGTTGACATGTTAGTTGACCATGAGTTGATAATCTAAACTATTGATCATAATATCGAATATATCAAAATATTACTTAAAGCATTAATTAGATGACGATTTGTTCGTATTAGTCAGACGATTAGTTGACCAAGAAGTATCAATCGAGTGATAATCACGAACATCAGGCATAAACTACTAGACTTCAAGTAAATATATCAACTTTTAGTTGGGCACTAGATGGCAGTTACTGACCATTAGTGAATAATTGAGCACTAATAAGTAGTAATAGTTGACTACTGATCAATCATCATCAGTTCAGGTGATGAACATCTTTTTTCAAACTGAACTGGCGCCTCAGATCTGAGCCGCTCCTAGAACATTGTGGGTGCGGCATCGCAGAAAGGCCCCACCCATGGCCCTTGCGCCGACGTGTGCGGCTTGAAGGGAGGACAGCTGGGATCCCCCTGTTGCTGGGGAACACCTGTGGCCAGGTAGGCGTGGATGGTGGACAGCATCTCACGCACACGCTCCTCCTGTCCAGTGACTTCGCATTTTTCCTCCGGATCTTCCTGCAGGTTGAAGAGCCGTGGTCGATGGTCATCGCTCAGGCGAAGTTCTCTCGAGAAATTCTTCCACCAAGGCGAATTTGTGGTGCTACCCTTGGTGCCACCTGTGCCCACAATGAGCTTCCAGGGGCCAGAGCGGAGCGCAGGACCGTGGTAGCCCACGGAAGCGTCTGCTAGGCCATAGTAGATCTCGTGGCGAGGAGATGATTCGTTTCCAATGAGTTGCTTCCAAACATTTATGCCATCAAGAGGCTTGGTGGCACCTTGAGGAATCCTCTGCTCAGCAACTCCTTCGACCAGAGTTGGGAGCCAATCAGCACCATGCATCAAACCCTCCCAAGTGAAGCTCCGCTGAACATATCCAGGGGCGAACAGCAATGCAGTGGCACGAGTACCGCCTTCCCACAAGGAGCATTTGCCTCCTCTAAGGGGTAGATTCGATGCGCCAATACCCCCGCATTCCTCAACTGGACCACCATTGTCACTGGTAACGATGACGACAGAGTTTTCCAACATCCCCTTCTCTTCCAACGCTCTGGTGATGTTCCCAATGCCCTCGTCCACTGCGGTCACCATGCCAGCGAACTGGCGCCTACCTGGGTCGCTGATGGTATGTAAATAAGGTTCCACATAGTGTTCTGGAACTTGTCTTGGCCAGTGAACACCCTGCCAGGCTTGATAGAGGAACAGTGGCTCAGAGGTATTGTGTAGCTGGATGATTCGAATAGCTTCGTCAGCAAAGAGGTTAGTGGAGTACTGATCCACGTCTTCCCATGCCACTTGGGTGCAGCCAGGCCCACAGCGGGGCTGGTTTTCCCGGTGAAGATCGTAACCTCCGTTCCTCCAATGCTTGAAGTAATCCTCTGCCCCCTCATAGAGGCCATAGAAAGAATCGAATCCCCGGAAGGTCGGCGTGTACTCGGTCTTGAAAAAACCCAAGTGCCACTTGCCCACAGCATGACATTTATACCCCGTCGCACCTAGCAACTGCGGCAACGTTGTCTCGGAGAGCGGCAATCCATAGGCCTGGGACGCGAGCATATAATTGTTGATGCCTGTGTGCAAGGGCGTGCGGCCGCTCAGAAAGGTGGCCCGGCTTGGTGAACAGGAAGGCTGGACATAATATTGATCCAATGTGATGCCCTTCTCGTGGAACATGTTCAAAGCCGGAGTTGAAATCTCATGATTTCGAAAACCTGGGTCATTCCATCCAAAATCGTCGATCACGTGGAAAATGATATGAGGCTTCGCTTCAATGGCGACAGTTCCCAATGCAAAACTCACCCACCGAAACATGAAGCAGCCACGACTTGCGGCGAGAATGGGGCTGGGTTTGAAGATGTTGATGCTGCAACACATACAGTATCGGCCGGAAAGTCCTCCTCCTCCTCCTCCTCATCATCATCATCATCATGATCATCATCATGATCATCATCATCATCATCATCATCATCATCATCATCATCATTATCATCATCATCAATAACCCTTCATATAACCCCAATTGTATTGTCGGAGTTCTCATCCCCTTCATCGTCAACCATCAGTCAACCCTTGGTTGGTCATCCCATCATCCCCCGGTTCCCTGCCTGGCAAACGCCTGACGCTGAGTGCAAGGCTGCCAGGCTGCAGGCGCTGCAAGGCCGACCGCAGCTTGAAGAGCAACGGCACGGAGAAGGCCTGGGCCCACCGTGACCGAGAACGGCGCCAAGCCGAGGCGTGCGGGCTGCCAGGGGAACCCGTGGTGAAGCCATGGGAGATCGGCCAAGAAACTTGCGAAGGATGGATCAGATGTGGGAAAATTGTTGATGAGATCAAATATGGGTGGACTAGGATCAGATTAGGTTAATAATAATGGTTGATAATGATGGTTGATTAATGGTTAATCTGACTATGGTTGATTGTTTATGACTGGGTTATTGATCATTGGTTCAATAATGACTGGGTTGATTGGTTTATTGTAAATCATGGTTCGTTAGGAGTGATGGTGGATCATGATGATGGCCAATAATGATGTTTAATGATTGGTTTGTATGGCTTCATGCTTGTTTTTGAATGGTTGATAATGCTTTGTATTGGCTGATGATCAATGGTGGTGGCTAGTGGCCGATAACCATCTAGTATCATCTATAATAATGATTGATGCTCTGCCCATGATTGGCTGAAGCTGGTCCATAATAGTCAGAGATGTTCAAAACAAAGAGTATTGTAGTAAGTACAGTAAGGTATACTGGCTATTGTTGATTATTGATGTTGCTGGATATATCCGCATGTATTCTCACAATGGTTCATAGTGGCTAAGAATCTGAACGACATGATTGTTCACGACTAGGATCCCTCCCCCTACATCAAACCTCTCCCCAAAAAACCTTTTGTTTTCGAAGGGAATCTCCATACGTTTTCGGGCGGGTTACCGGGGGGATTCAATATCAGGAGGCATTAGCCAACCACAACACGGAATGGCTATATTTGTTGATGATTCGGAGTTGGCCAATTCATGCTAAAGGTGATTGCATCAACGAGTATAACCAAGGATGTACCAAGAATAACCTTTTACTTGTTGCATATCCCTTTGACACTCCAACATAGCCTGATCGAACACCATTGGTAGATGTAGTGTCATGATGCGTTATGTATTCATACTCCGCTGACCTGGGTGTAGCAAGGGAGAGCTCGCAAAGGAACATGTCATCCGATATTAGGACGTCAAGATCCCACCATTCGATCGAACCCTGTCAGGAGACTCCCAAAGTGAGGGGACGATCTGAGCAGTGTTGCACCAGAAGCCTGTTTCCTACAGTAAAGAGACACATGCATCTCTGTGTATCTAATTGAACATTTATTGAATTACATCCATATGTATATAGTACATCACTGTATATCCGCATATGTACACTGTATGCCAGAGCTGAACCCAACATGGAGCGCCTTTTTGGAAGCGATTTTTCTGGGGAAAACCTGTGACTCGCACCGGTCGTGTCGGAGTCCAAGGATCTGCGGAGTTCACGTAGACCAAGGTGGCATTGAGCCAGGCATCGACCTTGAGGAAGTCTCCTGAACAGTGCAACGCAACTTGTGAACGTGACTCCTCATGGAGATGTATGGACAACATGAGAAGATGTAGTGAGACTAGAGGAACTAAAAATCATTAACATGACAAATGAATAGTGAGACTAGATAATTAGTCTTTTGATCGCAAATGTGGTGAGACGAGATAAAAGAATCGGATCATACGAACAGCTTTATAGACTTCTCTCTGCGCAGCATTGTGCGGCTTGAAGACTTTTCGCATCTACCATCAAAATCTGCGAAGATCCACACAAATTCGCCAACAAGATCTACCAAGTCTCCATGCAGCAGTGATAGTCGTTCTTGATCAGCTCTCTCCAAGCGGTCGGCTATGCGCTTTGCCGTGTTTGACCTCTTCCTTGGTATTCTTCGCTTGCAGGAAAAGTGACAGGAGCAATCCAGTGCATCTTTGCTGCACTCAAAACCAAAACCGGCCAACCAGAGTCCTCTGAAAATAGTTTCACTGAGCGATTCTTTGCGCACAGAATGCAAGCAAGTTGGCTTCTTCCTGTGCACACTCTGATGTACCCATCAGTTGAACAAACGGGTTGTACCTAATCTTGTTGGTTATTATCCCTATTATCATTTGTCATGATCCCTAATTTTGTTGGTTATTACCCTAATTTTGTTGGTTATTATCCCTATTGTTGGTCATGATCCCTATTCATCATTGCTGGCTAGTCTCCCCTAATATTTACCCACAAATACCCAAAGTCATGACATGAACAAACGATTTCCAGAGATTCCGAAAGGTCACCCCGTCGCGTCCAGCATCTCTGAAAGCTCCACTCCAATGGCGTCCATTGGGGTGTCCAGCACCACCTTTTTGGAGGCACAGCAGCTTCATTGGTCAACAAGAATTGTAGAGTTACTTGAAGTACTAAATCACCAGTTATAAACCGAATTCGGATACAAACTGAACAAGCACCCCAACCAATCCACCAACCAACCAGTTCGAGACTAATTTCATGGTCAATGACACTTGGAAACTCATCATTCATGATCAATTTGGAAGTCAATCAATCATAATAACATATGATAACTTTTGGAAGTCAATAAATCATAATATATCATAATAAATCATACTAACTATGATGACTGATTCTTGGAAGCCCATTCTCAGGGATAGCCAACTACTGAGCCCCACTACGCTCCTGACATGTCACTGCTCCACCTGCACAGGAACGGCCCCGCGACCAGAGCCCAAATCAGCAAAGACGTCGTCGGAGGTCAAAGGTGCGAAGGAGCCCATGAAGTCCTCCCAGCTGCGCACTGCTGGAGATACAGACGTTAAGATGCAGTTGAGATGATATATATGATATATGATATATTATATATGAAAAAAGTATACAACACATATTGAAACATATATATATATATATAATATATATATATATACATATGTTCATTTGTAGTCTGCCTAGTAGTTAATATTAAATAGTAGTTAATATCAAATAGTATCAAATAGTTCATAAAGGCTTTGAGAACTTTGAACAAAGTTTGGCTTAGGCAAAACATGACTTTCGTCGAATTCAAATCATTCTGTGTGTCTTCCGTGTGTGGCGACCCGTAGCCCCCCCCCGTCTCCAGCAGTTGACGCACACCGTGAGGTCGGGACAACTCCCCATAGGTCCCCGAGTTTCCCAGGCTGGGCTCCAAGGAAGGCCAGGCTTCTGAGGCATAAAGCTCCGACACCTGCGACACCTGGTTGCAAGGCCGGGATTTTGCAACACATCTCCAAGTGATCTCCAAGTGATCTCCAAGTGATCTCCAAGTGATCTCCAAGTGATCTCCAAGTGATCTCCAAGTGATCTTCAAGTGATCTCCAAGTGATCTTCGGATGTTTTCAGATGTCTCGTCAGTCTCTTTCTTGAGTCTGTTTAGTCTCATACGAAATCCCCGAGAAAGCTTGGGGGAAATTTGGGGAACCTACTAGAATCCATGCATTGAAAGAATGAATGCTAATTAACTTAATTGGGGCAGAAAATGGAGGAAGGAACTACTCGCAAAGGTGCATCGACTAAGGCAGAATTGCAAGCGTTCAAAGATCCACTTCCAAGTGTTCGAAGATCCACTTCTCCAAGTGAAACCTTCGACAACGCAGAAGAACCCACCACAGTGACACTTTCCCACCTGTGCAGCAGCTCCAGGTGCAGCGCACTGCGTTTGAAGGCCCCAGGGAGACATGAACCATTGGACGAACGGAGGTCTTCTTGCCAGTTGGAGAATATCCTCTTAAACAGGCGAATGTCAAAGGATATGGCATGGAAAGGAGTGTCCTGTCTATTGATGAAAGGTGTGTCTAGATGTGTTCGAGTTGCTGACGGTGACAAGCTGGCATCAAATCTGCGGTGTTGCACCGGAGCAGATTCAGATCTGACTTCCAAACATTCCAAGTGCACCTAGACAGCCTGGATGAACGGCCAGCTCGTGGCTGCGAACAAGCTCTATCAAGGGATATCAAGTCATGCCTGCGGAAGGGTGAAAAACAACTTATTTTGCCTTAGGTTAGGTCGCATCTCCAGCGCTCAATTTTTTGTCACCGAACTATCTACATGCGCAAACGGGCAAAGTTCTGGGCAATGAACATGGCGAAGGAGGTATCAAGACACAAACCAGATGCAAGCGGTACTAACTTCTGCTAATTCACTGGCTTCTGCAAGTCGGACAAAAGACACGTGCAACACCTTGCAATGGTTGCTTGATACCTCACGAAGTCCTGTGGTCATATTGGGTCGACGTTTTAGTTCAGTCAAAATGGGTGGGGAAAAACATTAAAAACAAAAAACATCAACAGCATGATTCAAAGATATTCGAAGTCTCGCTGACCAAGAGAGTGATTTGACTATGACCGCAAACAAACGCCATGCTTCAGGCCAATGAGCTTCGGTGATGTCCTGAAACACATGTCTTGTCTCTCTTCTGACAGGCCTATAAATGCTTGATGCATGTATAAGCTTCTCTGGTGTTCGAGCAAGCCACGATTGGCACTGATAGTCACACATGAATTTGCCAATATCAGGGAGAGAGCTTGTGGACCGCGGCTCAATGGCTGAAGGAAAGTGCGAATAGAGTCAAAGCAAACGTGTTGTTCCAGAGACATAAAAGATCCATGGTGCATCATAGTTTAGTGATGTTTGACAAGAATCCATTCCATTGCATGATCATGACACACAACTCATCACGCCTAGGGGCACGTTTGCAAAGTCCTCACTGATGCTCTCCTGTGAATAAAGCGTACCAAGCTGGTAGACGCATCGTTGGCATCGCAGCTGAAGGTCGCACGTTTCTGAAAATGAGGGGACCCTTTCGGTGGCTGCGAAAAGCTTAACTTGGGAAAGAATGGGATGATAAGGTTTGATGTCTAAATGATGTCAACAATGTTAAACTGAGTGTCTCTCTTTCCATTAGAGTCTTTTATAAGGTCTCTCCCTGTCTTTGCAAAAAGTCCTCAAATGCACCCAGTGCTACTTTGCAAGGCCAAGTTGCATAGATAGCTACCTTGCATTCAGCATTAGTATCAAACTACTTCAGGAGAAGAAAGCCCAAGGCTAGATAATATCATATGATATCATTGATATTGTACTTGAGTGCACTTGTATTTTGCTGGGTCTAGGGATGTCTAGGGTCTATGTCCCTGCTAAATAGATGGATACAGTGGCCTTTCATGACGAATTGACCAGGATTAACAAAACATGTACCAAGTTTCGGAACATGGGATTTGAACATATTTGAAGTAAGTTAATACTAATGAATTACGGGATTCTTCTAAAGACAAAGTAATAAAAAAGTAACTACCCATAGAAAAGCTCTTCTTTGCCAGGCCAGCTCGAGTTTAGGGAGCCAGCGCCTCAAAAAGTCATGGCACTCGGCAAATATCTCTGTCCATGAAACAGCTTTGTTCCAAACCGGGACCTTTCATCTACCGATTGCTTTGTTTCATCAAACTGGGACCTTTCATCAATCATCACCGTCATCACCTGCTGATTTCTTTGTTGCCCAATCCATTCCTGACAAACAACTGATCCAGTCTGGAAATGTCAAAGCTGCACATGGAAGCAAAGAGCAGGAGGCCATACGTTCCAGGAAGAAGCATCAACTTTCGCTTCATTCTGGCAGCCAGAACTTTCGCAGGTGAGCTCAGCAGAAATTCTATGCTCAACTGCTTCCGACTACAGTGGAGCTGTGAACTTCTTTTGCAAGGGGCTTGGGGATGCTTGTGGATCCTTGTGGATGGTTTTGAGTGCGATGAAAGCAGACTGCAAAGCACCGTCTAGAAAGAATGCATGTGCTATTGGCAAAATTGATTAAAAAAATGCTGTTTTAAAGACAAAGCCGAACCTGTGAGTCCATACACCGGGACACAGTAATTCCATAGCGTGCTGGAAATGGGACCATGGTTCGAGAATGACCCCAGAAAGCAGTGAAATGAATCGTTTTCAATGGGCAGTTTTCTCAAAGGACCACTAGGACAGGTTCAATACACCGCAAGAATTCAATGTAGCTTGGAAAAAAGTACCGCCAGAATCATCACCTGATACCAACCGTCTGCATTGCTTGCAATTCTTGCGGGGGTTTTGTTTAACCTGCATTGCTTTTTAGGGGTTACACACTGCCTGCTTTTCCCACTTGCAAGCGGGACCTTCGATGATCCCGGAACCTTTCGGTAGTTCGACTTCAATTGTGGTACTTTCGTGAAACAGTTTGGTGCTCCCCATGGGGTTGAGCCTAACTTGCTCTAGGGCGCCATGGTTGGCAAAGAATCTAGAAATCTAGGATGACTCACACATTTTTGAGAGTGAAAATCGTCCTCAAAACAACTTCAACACACGATTTCGGTCATTATGACCTTGGAAGTTCTCAGCCCCGGTGAGATAAGCTGAAGCACAAAAGACTTCTGATTGCCGCAACCTTCAAAGGTAACTCGGTATCTTCCGATTATCTTCACTTTCTTTAATTTACATTCAAATTCTGATAGGCTTATTCAAAATTGCGAACATTTGTAGTCAACTGTAGTCATATATTGAGCTTCTTTCTTGCCTTTGGTCTTATCTATCCGTCATATTTCGAGTTCCTGGATCTTCCATGGCTCCAATATGCTGCAATCATCATCGTTTGTGCTTCCCAGGTTTTGACTCCGGCGAAACGCACTGGGCTTAGCCCAAGTGCGGTCGAGACTTTGGCAGGACATAGATTTTTTGAGTGAACGAACCAGGATGCCAACGGACAGCCAATAGAAAGCCATGCCTCTCACAGGCTAAAGCGAACCATCCAGCATGAAGCTCTCAAAAAAGCTTGTTAATAGACGTGCTAGGTTCAGTGCTAGGTTCAGAGCTAGTCTGGGTGGAAAACTTTCGACTTGCAGGAGCCTTAAGCGCGACGTCGGGTGGGAAGGCCAGCAGCAGGCAAATGCAAAAGGCCCAGCCTTGCCAGCAGCAGGTTCAGCCAGTTTTGGCAAGACAAAGTGCCAAGGGTAACCAGGGTTCTGTGGATCACCGCAAAGCATGAACGCATGCACTTCTGCCCTGCTTGTTCATACAACTATTGATTGCATACGCCACCGCATCACCATACATCATTACACTCATTATTACGCATGTACTACTCTTATTATTGAAGCATTCTCACTGAAGAATAGTGACAATGAGTGGCCACTATCTCATTCTCATTCATTCATTCTCATTATCTCATTCTCATTATCTCATTGAACTTCTCATTGAACTTCTCATTCCATGAACTTTTCAAGCTGAGAAGCTTCTCATCACATATTCCAACTGTTGAAGCTCCCAACGTACACCATGGCCACGCCCCAAGCGGAGCGGCTCATGGCGCCTCTCAGCACGTGTACTCCGCAGCGGCTCCAAGCGTCGAGCGCGCGCCTTCACCGGGGCCGTGTCGGCCAAGGAAGGCCTGGGAAGGCGCAGGCAGTCGCAGCAGTCCTCTACAGAAACCTGGTACCGTACTGAAGCCATCTATTTGATAAGTAATCAAGCCATCTTAAACTTAAGAATTAATGATAATTAAGCCTAAAATGAGAGCTATAAAAATTGATAGAGCCTTGATAAGTCTGAATAATGCAAGCTATAAAAAGATGTAGTTTAAGGCTAAAGTTCAGGGTTGATTGACGGGCTCCCATTTCTTATGTCTTTCAACACGGTTTTTCACGTCAGTTCTACAATTTCTATCAATTGTTCTGACATAGCCCCACAATCGCAAAAATGGCATGTCGCCTGTCTCTGACTAGGATACATGCCAAAAAAAGGTGCAGTATGGTCCAGGATCATCTCTACCTTTTCCTGCCCGCTTTTTGATCTGTTCTTTGTTTGGGATTCTTTAGGCATCATTGTTCCATAAATCTTATTGATGAACAATGATGAGCATCCTCCTTTCTGGTAGCGTACCATGACTACCAACAATTTCAAACTTGAACAACTGGTTGGTGGTTTCAACCCCTATGAAACATATTGGACAACCAACCCGTTGTTAATTATGAGAGAAAACAAACAATGCGTAAAACCACCCCAACCAGTAGTTGTTTCACCATTTTGTTGGCATTATCCCCATTATCAACTACTATAAGCCACTATTCTATTGTTGCTAGTTCCCACAATGGTTGAACCACCAACCAAACAACTATGAACAACTCTTGAAGAGGTCACTTCTGAGGTCACTCTGCCTCGGCAGCGTCGGATTTGGCAACAAAGTCCGGTTCTTTGACGAAGGCCGTGGAGAGGTTCGCATCGCTGGATCCGTATGATCCAGGTGCATCACCACCTGCAAGCTGAAGATTCATAGATAAAACTGGTCTCCTCAATGTCTTGACCATGAAATCCATGAGCTTCAAAAACACCTGTTTCCCCAACAGTCGCATTTTGATGCCCTAGCAATGAACAATGATTGTGGCATGCCGAATACTTCTGCAACACATGGAGCGAGAGTTGCGAACGCCGAGGTGCTGCAGTGATGTCGTCTGACAGCTGGCCTCGATTTTCAAGGTCTGTAGCTACGATGCAGTCTGCATCGCACATGTTCCATGTCAACACACTGTGCTTTCAAGGCTCGCATCATTATACATCATGCACAATATGCATCAATTTCTTATGCATTCTTGTCGATACTTATTCATTATCATTCCTTCTTGTTCATCTATATTCACCTTCCTGATGCTTGCACTTGAAATCATTGGAATGCAGCTATACAAAGGCACACATCTTCTTGGAAAGTGTTCCACCCAATTTCAGTAATTTCAGGAGCAAATTTTTATTTGCAGCTCTGCTACCCTGTGTCTCCACATGCCATCGCTGCCGAGCTATGCTTGCGATCTCCCTCGCAGCGGCATTTGGATCTGTGTGCTTGGCAGCAATGTCCACTGCCTGCGTCCAAAAACTTGAATTGCGGATTGGAGGAAAGTTGTAGAAACACAGCAGCCAAACGACCCTAGAAGGGAACCAGATGGATAATGGGATGTAGAATGTGTGCGTGGTTTGATGTGACAAATGAACCTAGACTAATCAACCAGACGTGTTTGTAGGAATGCAGCAACACAGTGACAGGTCAGGCTAGAATGATGATGAAGAAAATGATGACATGGACAATGGCAACACTGATAATAATGGATTATTGTGATACATTGTGATAATAACATCTAATAACAATGATAGTGGTCATAATGGATGATGAATGATAGTGTTGAAGATATCCACGCTGACGGTGACAATGAACCACGCTATGGATTCATCAAGTGGCTGGGGACCTTGATGATCATGAACATGATATCGACAATGATAGCAGTGATTAAGATTGCAAGGACGACGGCAACGACCACGATGATTTAAGACTGGATGGCCGTAATGGGAAATCAAATGACAATGATCATAGTGGTGATGACGATGACGATGAGGAAGATGGCGATGCCGATGACAACAATATGACAAAATAAACATGATGATGCAGGTGCGCGGAAAAAATATGACAATGACGCACAATGACGATACAAAAATGAGAAAGCAAATGACGTGGGATGATGTAGATCAGGGTGACGACAAACACGATCATGATGATGGTGATGACATGTGATGACATGCAATGACATGTGATGACATGTGATGACATGTGATGACATGTGATGCCAAAATTGTGACAAAATTGACATTTGTGACAAAATTGTGACAAAATTAAAAATTGTGACAAAATTATGACAAAATTGTGACAAAATTGAAGACGGTAACAAAATTGTGACAAAATTGTGCCAAAATTGAAAAATTGGGCAAATTATGACAAAATTGTGACAAAATTATGACAAAATTGTGCCAAAATTTGAAATTGTGACCAATTTGTGACAAAATTGAAAATTGTGACAAAAATTGAAAGCCGTGACAAAATGTAACAAAGTTGTGCCAAAATCAGGACGAAATTGTGACAAAATTGTGCCGAAATTGTGCCAAAATTGGAAATTGCGACAAAATTGTGCTAAAATTAAAAATTGTAACAAAATTGTGACAGAATTGAAAATTGTGACAAAATTGTGACAAAATTGCGACGCATACAATAATTAGTGACGATGACAATGGTGGGTATGCCGCTGCTGCAAGCTGTGCAAAATCCTGAGTCGAGTTGGGGCTCAGGGAGCTGACGCGTGAAGGATGTCTTACCCAGGGGGAGTGCTTACCCGGTGGGTGACCCCGGTGACCCCGATGATCCCCAAGAAATCGTTGGCTTTACGTTGCTTTTACATAACTGCATTTATATGACTGCGTAGTAGTGGAATCGGATAATATCCAATTTATAAAAAAAACAACTGCAAAATGAGCAATAAACCCAAAAAATATTGGTTAACAATGGTTGATAGTAGTGGATAACCAACAACAATGGAAAAACAACTGCGATATAGTTGGTTCAGTACTAATGGTTAATCTTGGATGATTTGTGAGCTCCCTATTGAGAAACACCCAGGTGACAGATCAATGCTGTACCTTCTCTGAAAAATCCTGCAAGACAAATGTAAGGATTACTGTCGTTTAACGCCTCGATGATAGATTCGCGTCAGTGCCGCTTCACTATGCGCCTCTTGAGAATTGATTCGATCCCATACGCCATCGCTCCCGAGGATAAGCACTTTATCCTTCGGGCACAGCGTCCTCTCGGAGACCTCGAGACGGAGTGAGGCTCTGGAGATGATCATGGAGATCGATGGAGCTACACCGCTTTCTCAACAAATCTCTCACCGTTTTTTGGCAAATCTTTCTGTGCCTTAAAAGATACCGTAATCTGATGAAATCTAATGTAATCTGATGTAGTCTGTTTGAGCTTCGACTCATGGTTTCAACGTTGTGACAATACCGCTAGGATTGTAATGCATGATATCACATGTGCAGTTGACATCAAAACGGTAAGGCAGCGTGAATTCGTGCCTCTGGCTGCGCAATGACAAATGGGTGCATCGAAAGGTCTCCTGCTAATCCCAAGGCATCATTCTAGCAGCACTGTTGGGCGAGCTGGCTGTTGCAAAATGTTCTAAATGCATCTAAATGCTAGCTTCGTCTTTAAGAGAGCAAGCGAAGTACAATGAGACTGCGTGGGTTTCACTAGCTGTTTCTCGCCGCCATTCCTCTCGCTAAGCAGCTGTCTCATTCTAGCTCCCTGCTCTCCAAGAAGTCTCTCAGTGAAATTTCGAAAAACTTCGAAATGGAAAGTCTCGGGATCACACAACTCCTGCACGACACGCCTACAGGTGCGTTCTTTGGCACACGCCGCAGGTCCCGGAAGGCCTCGCCGGCCTCCCGCTTTGTCGTATGCTTCGCGCACGGCTTGACCGAAGGGACAAGCGAATTCACCGTCCCGGAAGAGACATTCTGCGAGGACCAGATTTCCAGCGGGTGCCAAAGGCACCTCAACATTGGATTCATTGCTGAGTGCCAGATCCAAGTAGTCACTTGGAACAACTCCAAGAGACAAAGCACATACAATCCCAGCCATGCCACGAATCTGATGGTACAAGAAATCTCTTCCAGTGATGCGGAGGACTGCAAAGGCCCTGCCGTCCAGAAAGTCCCTAAAACCAGCGGTGACACCAGATCTGCATCTGTATACACTGCGGATACTTCTGGGATCAAAAGCATCGGAAAAGCCGGGACTGAAGTTGTGGAATGATCTTGTGCCTGTCAATTTCTTGAGCGAAGATCTCAAGCGTTTGTGCACGTTCTGCAGTATCTCCATCACGGACTGGGGCAATGCCAAGAGAGGAGCCCTATGCCCCTGAGCATCTGGTGGCCCCTCTGCACCATCCAGCTTCCAACAAAGTGACAAAGCAAGTGCTGGATCTGTAAAAAACAGCATTGCTGAACCATCTTTGCGGGAAAACTGGACTTCCAGTGGCAAACTCGAATCACTTGGATTACTCTTCTTCCCATGGAGAGTTCGCACTAAATCTATCAACTCTGAGATGCTGGTTGTTTCTGGCAAGCCTGAGACCCACACCTGAGAAGCCAATGGATCCTTTGATGACATACCATCCCCTTGCAACCTGCTCATAGCTTGGAGCTCATCTGGCTGAAGCAGAAACTGATAAGGCACATAGTACCAGTATTCACGCTTCTGGCACCCAAATCGCGCGTTGAACTCCGGATCAGCCACATCAAACATGTGAACCACTGCGACGTCGCGCGGAAGGCATTCCGCCACTGAATCAGCAAAGCATTTTGCTTTTAGATCTTCGCATTGACTTTTAAATTCTTGGGTGACGCGTAAACACACAGCGCTTGCAAGGGCATGTACCCCCTTGTCTGTTCGGGATGCTCGTGAGCAAACCTCAACGCTGCATGCAGAAACGTTGAACTCAGCCATTCCCGCTTGTCGGATTGCTTCTAGCAATGTACCCTCAACTGTCGGAAAGCGCCTTTCCTCTGCTTCTGCGTTCAACTGACTCCCGTGAAACCGTGTGCCTACGTAACCGTAGAGAACCAAGTAGCGCCGGCTGCGTCGACAAAGGCCGCCACCACAGCCATGCTCGCGCAAGTGACGGAACAGCGCATTGCGAGATCCAAAGGACTCACCACAGCCAGTGCACTTCGTGTCATTTCTGCAGCGACATGCAGCCGATTGCAAGGGTCTACGAAGCTCATCAGAGAGTTCCACCATCCCAGAAACATGCTGCAATTCAACATGTACCTCAACGCATTTCTATCCCAGGTGTGGATTCTTGCTGAAAGTCATGTGAATATCAGATTATATATAATATCAGTACACTTGCCACTATACGAAAGCCAACATCTCAACACTTTTCTACTATCACATGTCTAGATTCTTGCTGAAAGTCATCAAGGCGACCCCTTTCGATTTGATACGAGTACTCTTGTTACCACCCAGAAGTCTACCATACCCAGCTATGTTTCCAACAAGGTCAAGAACAGGATCAGATCGACTTGTGCAGCCACGCATTCCAAACAGTTTGAGCCTGAACAGCAAAATACAGCAAACACGTGTGCGACACCTTGTAAAACCATGTGCAAAGGCCAACAAACAAATATGGATTGGTAGCCTCCTACATCCTCCTTCGAAGCTCCTGGCCTCCCGCCCCCTTTAAAGCGAATCGCTCCCTCCCCACAACCAGTTGCATCCGCTCTCCTAGTGACCGCGTGACGCAGAGGCCGCAGCGACCCGTCTTGTCCCAAACCCGCTCTGGCCCAACTCGCACAAGCACTGGAGGACCGAAGCCTGACAGAAGGGAGATGAAAAAAGTGGTGAGACATGTTTGAATGATAAAACATACCAGTAGTTTGATTGATTAAAAAAGAGATGCAAAAAATGGTGAGACACGAACAGCTTTGACATGGCTGTGGATCAATATTAACCAACCAATAATGGGGGATGATAAACATCAAACAGAAAAATCTATGTTTAACCGAAAATGAAAACGTGTTTTGACATCAAACTGAAAACAATGTGTTCTCGAAGAGTCTACGTATGTGCCAGAGCTAGTTTTGCCATCCAAGAATGCGAAAATACTTGCGTTGGATATTGTTGGATCATGTTGCTTCATGGTGGATAATGTTGGATCATGTTAGATTCTGTTAGACTGAATGATGATGTTATTATTCCTCTATACTGAGTATAACAGCTGTTGTTATTCCTGCTCTTTTGACAGCATCGCTGCATCGCTCTCCTTGGCGCATTGGGATGGCGCTTTGGTGCACCAAGCCGCCCTGCACAGCGAGCACGCTGAAGACTCCAGAGCCCTTTTCAGATAGATTCAAGGAGTGCCTGGGGTACAACAAGGTACTAAGTTTAAGCCAAGTTACAGGAAAAGGTTGACAATTAATTCTGTGATGTGCTGTATAGTCTGTATAGTTGATAAATGGTGATAGTCCCAAGTAATGGACGATGGTGAAACCTGGTTCACCCTTCGTGTT
Organism: Symbiodinium kawagutii; assembly: GCA_009767595.1. Taxonomy (NCBI): domain Eukaryota; class Dinophyceae; order Suessiales; family Symbiodiniaceae; genus Symbiodinium; species Symbiodinium kawagutii. Next base: position 233,755 of record VSDK01024916.1, read on the forward strand.
GCACCTGCGACAACTTACAGGATGCGCCTGCTGCACAATGCGTGCGCGCTCATCCTCGCGCATGGGCCGCTGGTCGCTTGAGAGATCCACCGCTCTCAAGCCGTTCGTGGCGTCCCCCTGGCTGAGAGGAACTCACATGGCTTTCGGCTGGGAGTACCATACAAGACCCATGGACAACCCACATGATGCATTGTGAATCAGCAAAATTGTGGTTAAGATCAGGAGAAACCAACATGTGAAGCTGCAATTGTGCTGAAGATCAGGAGAATCAGCAAAATCTAGACGAAAACGTTATATGAAAAGCTTTATCTGCAATCAAAAGAAAAGATTTGTGTCGATTCCGTTTCGACCGAATGCAACGAGTAGCCAGTTCCCTGGTTACCCAAGATTTTCGAATTTCCAATATTTTGAATACACTGATACTCATTGATACGTTGAAACTAGCTTCAAAGCCTTTGTGTAGGCCCTGGCGATATCAGCTGTCCCTTTGGCCTCTCTTGAGCTACATCTGCCGAGAACAGCTCTGGAGTCGCCCACATTGGCCACCACCAGGCGATCTCGATGTCTATAGCACGCGACAGCCTGCTGTCGCCGAAGGATTGGGAGATTCCAGGCCATGGTGCCGTGAAGTGACCAAGGCTAGGGCTATGTCCAACCAAAATCCTTACCCATCCTTACCCTTAACAACAGTGTTTCATCCAGGATCACAAGTTCGCAGCTGCCTTTTTGAAAATACAAGGAATCAAAAGAGTGGTGGAGAAATTCAGCAGGTGCACACGGACAATGTACAAGTCTGCGTGAATAATGTCTTATGTATGCTTATGTGTATACAGCGCCATGTGTTCAGATATGATCATGTAACTTAGTAAAGTAGTAAATATCATGTTGCCTTTACAATCATTCTCAACCCTTCTGCCTAGATGGTGTTCGAAGAGGTGCTGGTAAATATGTTGTTTGGTGTGGATGTTGTAGTGTTTCCATGTTTGATCCATCAATTTTCATTCACAAAACATATTGGCACTATCTTTCAGATTTAGAACGTAAGGAGTGGAGTGAAATCGATGCAAGAGCCAGAGCAGGCAGAAATCTAGCACAATCATGAGAAATCAGCTTTGATTCTACTCAGCTGTTTGTGCAAAGTCAAGGTGCAAATCCCAATGTCATCCTAATGTCATCTGATGTCCCTGGCAGCGACGAAAGCATCCCGGCCGTCGTCCCTGAACGCTGCGCGTCGATGGCATGGCTGCGCTCAATGCCACGCTGTGTTTCTGCATACGCATTCTCCATGGCCATTGCTGGCTTTGTGTAAAGCTCCTGGGGGAATGCAGCCAGTGCCATCGAAAGCAAATGCAAATCAATTCAATGATTTCGAAATGAATGGAATGCATTGTTTCAAGAAGTGAATTCCGGATGGAACATTTACACAAGAATTGCCTTCAGACTTGAGTCTGTTCACAGTCGGAATCATACCACTCATAGATTCCATCAACGTTCTGAGGCAAGACCAGGAAAGCAAAATGGATCAGAACTTGGCTTGTAAACCAAAAATAGATCGTCAGAAAGACTTGGCAATAACAAAGCAGCATCTTCGTGCATGCTTTTGGCATGGCACCTTGCTGGCATAGAGGTTCTTTGCAATCTGCGACCGAGCAAACTCTGAGACTCTTTTGCCTGGAGGGCATCTATCATGGAACGAATGTCTACACATAACGGATGAAGATAATCGTCAAAAAGTGTCTTACTGTCAACTTCGACTCCAGGTCCTTGCTCGCCATGGCCATCCAGAACTGCCACCAAACTCTTTGTGCCATTTTCACTGGCAATGTAGGAGTCCTGAACACTTGCAGCGCTTAGGCGCCATGGCACAAAAATCGGACGCTTTCGCATGCGAAACAGTCACCTCAAAGCCACCCAATCTTTTCGTGCTCGGTGGCAGGCCTGGTTTTCGCCATTTTTTCCTTGATTTTGAAATGTGCAAACCTGAGCTTCGAATCCCTTCCTCGCATGTTCCAAATCAAAGCAGATACATTTCATGTTCCAAACTGAGATGTTCGAAGGTGTTCTTTGAGAAAACAGGATAAACAAATGCAGAAAGTGCAGAGTGAATCGCCTCCCGATGTTTTTGTCCACAGCCACAACATGCTCAGGATCCGACTCCTATGTAACAGCGAGGGCCCTCGGAGGCTACATCCCTGCAAACGCTGCAGTCGACCCAAAGAAAGTGCTTCAAACCCTTCAAGGATGACTCAGGATGACTCAGGATGACTCAGGATGACTCAGGATGACTCAGGATGAACTCAGGATGAACTCAGGATGACTGTGAAAGCATGCATGACAATATGCACGCAGATGGGTGACTGAAGTTTGCATCCCTCCAAGATCAATCACCGAGTCGGTGCTTGAAACTCAACATGGTCTGGAATGGTCCAAACATCCTTTTAGACATCCATGTCGTTCATTGTCATTCCATGTCAATACGAATATGGTTCAATAATATCAATATTCATCAATATTCAATATCCATCAGGTTCCATCAGTCTCCATCTCCATTCATAGCCTTGTTCACGCCTCTGGGACAACGGCGTCGGTGGCGGCATCAGCTCATCCCGAAGGCAATGAAAACCTTCCCCTCCAAACGTCCTGAAACTCGGAACTTCGTTGGAGAACTGGATCCAGGATGCAGTGCCAGAGTCATTCAAAAGCTCACAAGGATCCAGAAGGCATGAAGGATGCAGGAGGCACAAATCAATCAGTGAGACCTGGAAATTGCGGCATTTTTCGGTTGAAATATGCAGTTATGAACTACTGAGATGTACGGAGTGGTCATCCCAAATCTCCTGCCCATGGCCATACGCCCCCGCATGGTGCTGCAGGTGGCTGGCTGCCGGCAGCACGGGAATTACAAGATTTTTCAGCGACCAAAGATTCGTCCTTCAAGATCTTCCAAACGACTTGGCTGAAATTTGCTGAAGCCATGTGGATTGCTGTTGGGAGTATGGTGGAAATGGTGGAAAATGAACGGACCTTTGATGGGTGACATTGGGTAAGGTGTGAAAGGCCGTTGCTGCGGCCGCTTCAGATGACCGTGTACCATGTTCCTGGCATAAATACCTACAGCAGCAGCATCATGGCAGCGCTTGAAGCCGTGCGGCGACCAAACATTGCCACAGGACAGGTCCAACATATCTGGTCGGTGGTTATAACACCTATGAAAAATAACATTAGTCAACCAAGAGGGAAAGTAAGAAATCTTGAAAATCACCAACTAAATGTTTACTTCAGGATTATAAAGCTACACTATGCTACACTCATTGTCCAATGACTGCAAACACTCTAAAGAAAAACCAGTCCGCACTGCAAAAACTCTGAAAAAGCAAAAAGCCATCTCTGCAAAACACACCCTTCTGGTACAAAAAGCTTTCAGGTTCCAGAAGTGAAACAAAGGCATAATCGAGCAGTTGACCGTCCATTGACACTGGCCATCCATTCCTTTCACAATGGCAGGAAAAACGATCACTGGCTGAGACTTCCAAACATGCCCGGCATCACATGTACTTCACACCTCTGGGGTCGAAGCCCGAAGGTAAGATGAGCTTCACGTGCCAAGTATCTGGGCAGAGACATTTCTCAGAATTACAAGCTGCTGAACGTCCCCCACCTTCGCTCTTATTGCTGCCAGAATCTAACCTTGGATCTGAGCATTGAAACAAAACACTTCAGTCGAATTGTCTGCTTCCATGGGATTGAGAAAAACTGAGCCCATTTCCTCACATACGCCTCACCGCCGCCCGGCGCCACGCCAAGGGCAGAGGCCCCTGCAAAGCCAAGCAGAAGCACAGGTTGGCAGATGTAAGTTGCAGTGTGCTCTTTACATGTTTAGCTACTATAAAATAACCACCTTGAAAGCCTTGATGATCTGCACCATTGGTGCTTCTTGTGGGCAGATTTTCATGGAAAAATCTCACAGGTTCAAAGCACTGCAACGGGAGCCAGCTCCTCTGGAAGCTATGCAACTAGCAGCCCACCTTCGTGGTCGCTGGGCAGCTGCAAGTATAGCCATACAGATCCTCTTCCAGGCCTAAGTCGGCAAACTCAAGCAGCAATCAAAGCATCAAGAAATACATCATGTGGGTTCTCAAAATAGGGTACCTCAAAAATTGCTGGTTTATTACTATAAATGACTATGAGAATGGATGATTTGGGGGTACCCCTATTTTGAGAAACCACCAATGTATGAAAAGCTCATAGGATGCAAACTTGCCGTTGTTTGGAGTTCATTTGCTCTTGGGTTGGATCAATACTTGCTTTGGCACCAGGAGAATGGAGGCTGGCGTGCGGTTTACCTGCTTTTGATTTGTAGTGTGACCCACAGGGGTTGGAGAGTGTCGTGGCATAGCTTTTTGGCAGCAACAGTGCTGATGTTTCATGCCCTGGCTCATTGTGGTGAGCTTGGCCCCTGGTTTTAGCGCAAATCCCGTGCCCAAACCAAGGCCATCTTCCAAGTTGCAATACTTTGATTGCACCTTCCCAGGGCACCTGATGCTACCCTCGCGATGACGTTTGGTTTTCTCTGCATGTCATGACACCTGGCACCTGACATCTCTGCGGGAGAAGGTTCCAAATGGTCGCAGTGCGTTCCGTGGCCTTGTTGGTCTGGGATCAGTTTTGCTGTCTCGAATCTGCGCGTTCGAAGCTGTTTCTGAAGTCCAGACTCATGGACGATGTCTTTCAAGTATGCAAAATGGTAGACCGCATGTTTTCTTCATTTCACTATATGTCCATGTATTTCACTGTATACATTAGTGACTAATCATACTTGTTACAGTATGTGATATGCGTACATATTATCCGCCGACCCCGGCCGACGTGAGGGGGAGCGCGTCAGGGAATAAGCGGAAGTGGCAACAACAACAACAACAACAGCAGCAGCAGCAGCAACAACAACA
>VSDK01024916.1:245313-281498 GCA_009767595.1 Symbiodinium kawagutii
CAACTGCGCATCCAAAAATTGACGTTTTCGACTCGAAATTGGACTGCGTTTAGCCCCTCCGCAGCCAGGCAGCCAGCGAGCCAATGAAGCAGCCAGCGAGCCAATTCGGCACCCAGTGAGCCAGCGAGGCTGTCAGCCAAAGCAAGCCAGCAAGCAAGCAAGTAGTAAGCGAGCAAGGAAGCGATCGATATAAGCCGAAATCTGCAGACCTTTCCACATCCAAAGTGAAACCTTACCGATGCCTTCCCGAACTTTTTTCCGGGGTCGGCGGCAGGGGCGGCAGCCCTTAAATATATATTATGTAAAATATGTGTTAAAAATATAATAAATATGTTGTACTATATCTATATATGTAAATATATATATATATATATATATGAATATATATTTATGTATATATATATATACATAAATTATCCTAACAGTCTTGACTACGGATGTTTCTCACCCCTTCTGCTGCGCCGTTCGTTGTCGGTTCGCGCGTCTGAGCTCCCGGACGCGTCCAGCGCGAAGTTCACAGATCCACCCTTCGGGGCCTCGGTGCAACCCTTCGGCTTCTTGTCGCCTCGCTGCAGCTGTACAGAGCCTCCCAGGAAGAGCAGCGAGGCGCAGTGAGCTGTGTTAAACAGTGCTGGAATTGATCACAGGATTTGAGACATCCTGCATTTTTTAATAGGTTTCAATACAATATGTATATATATATATATACATACATATACAACAACCCTGTTTTTTAACTAGGTTTAAATATGTGAAACAACAGAATGACATGATTCTTGGAGGTTTCTTAAGCCATGGGAACTCCAACAATGGTTGATTTAGTGCGAATGATTGATATAAAGGATGATTTGGGGGTACCCCTATGACTTAAGAGACCACATCATGACATGAAATCAGGTATCACTCAGCCACTGCATGTCACTGCTATCAAAACTGTATCATAGCTATCAGGTACAACATGACACCATGAGAGAGTCACTGATCGGCTGTGATCATTCCTTGCATTGGCCTGGCAGCTTGCCGGGTGATTGACCCATGGTCTTCCTCTTCCTGGCCTTAAAGGCTAAGGGAAGGAATGTCACCCAAGCGACATGTCACAGTGCTTCTGAGCCTGTCGCTTAGGAACAAGGTGAACAAGGACCACGTGCGGCACAGTTTGAGGCTGCGAGATGTTCTAGGCTGGCTAAAGATGCTGAAGAGTACTACACAGGAAGGCTAAAAATGTGAAACCATCTCAGAACATTAACATGATACAGATCCAATAAGTTTGTCATACGTCTTGAATACATGAATGCGATCACATTTGATGCAAGTCAGGTCGCTTTTCGCTGTTCCAACGGCACTGTGAGCCCAAACCAAAGGCTGAGAAGCGAGATGGTCAGAGGTCAAGGACTTGCAACACAAACTTGCGACGGTGATGATTTCTGGTGGTTTCTGAAGCCATAGGGGTACCCCAAAGTGGTTGGTTTATTCTATTACAATTATAAATGACTATAAATGGATGATTTGGGGGTACCCCTACTTTCAGAAACCACCACTTGCCAAATCTCCGTGGCAAATTGATGCACACTCGGAGTAAGTCTCAGGGGATGAGACAGTGCGGCCAAATGAAAGTGCTGCTGTGGGCCAGGATATCACCTGAGTCTCGATGGTCTGAGCAATCTCTGCCTGCCAAGGCTGACCCTGAGCCTCAAAAAATGCCATGCCAAAATGTTGCAATTGCACGGATCACAGGCCATTGGTCTTGAGCTTTGGAAGATATGTTGTCATGAAGTAGGCAGTAGGGCAAATGTGTGTATGTCATCTTTCAATGATGATTTCTCAAAATAGGGGTCCCTGAAATACGTTCCCAAATTTCTCAAGAAACCACCTTAAGGAAGTCATTTCAATCCATTCAACGTACCAGTGTAGCCATGATGATCCCAGTCTCTGTTCGTGGAAGCTCAACAGCTGGTGTCGTCCCTAGCAACGTGACCAGATCTTCCCAGCCCAGCGTGGTCATCCTGTGACCGCCTGGAGGTCAGGAGCGCCGGGAGCGCCAGCCTCACCTGGGAACGTGACTTCCAGCTACAGGAGAGCGATGGCGACCACTTCACAGGGGCTTGAAATCATGTGCTGATCATCATCATCATCATCATCATCATCATCATCATCATCATCATCATCATCATCATCATCATCATCATCCTCATCATCATCATCATCATCATCATCATCATCATCATCATCATCATGATCATCATCATCATCATCATCATCATCATCATCATCTTTGCTGGCTGAAACAACATAGCTTCACTGAAGTTGATGTCCTTGGTGCCCCTAAGGGAACTGCCAGAGACTGCAGACATGTTCCTCAGTGCGACATTCTGAGCGTAGCTTCAAGTCTTGAAGATGACATTTGGGGCCACACTGCGATTCCAACAATTTTGAGGCCCCCACTCACTGGGCCCGGCCCAAAGAGTCAAAAGCCCAGAATCCAAACTTTGAGCCACAGAGTCTGTGACGGATTGGGATTCCTCAATACCTAAGGTGATATCTATGGATACCCCAGCCTATCCACCTTCCACATTGGGTGTTTTGAAAGATGCGACTGAAGTCGCTACTAGGTCTGGCTCTATCTAGTCGCTCTCAAAATCCGGCTTGTCCAATACAGTACCTCTTCGAAATGCCTTATATTTACATGTGCAAATGAAACCACTCCATCCCCCACTGCCCACCAAATCCTCTCTCTATCAGCATTCATTGTGCCTTGCACTCATGATGCCCCAGTTTGAGTGCATGAATCCTTGGAAGTACACAATCGCAACATGATGAATTTTGGAGCTCAGGCTGCTCTCATTGAATCCTCTCAGCATTTCGCAACGGTGGGAGAAAACAAGACATCTTAGAAAGCTTCAAAACTATCCCTGCAAAATCATGCAAAATCTGGGTCTGTCGAGTCTCAGCAAGGTTGAATATCGATGAATAGTGAATAGCGTTCATAATAAAATTGGTGATGACTTTGAACTGGTTCTAATTTACGTCGACATCTGTTTGGAACTTGTGTACCTTAATAACCGGAATCTGTTCTTTTTATTTGGGAATCTGGTACCCAACAATCAGATTAAGCAGAATAGGTTTTGTGAGTCAAGCTAAGCAAAGTCTGCTTTTCTGATTGTTGGCGTACATCTCTTGATCAATCGCTTTTGAATCTGTATCAATCACCTATTGTCAGTTAAACAATCACAAAAGCTAAGCAAAGTCTGATTAACAAGAGCTTGACCCAATCAGACTAATCAAATTAATCAGAATACATTCAGCAAGGTCAAAACCACGACATCTCTTTTTGGTGACGCAAAGCTCAGCTCTCCCATATACACATGGTCAGCACTTCACGGCAAGCTGAAGAAAATATGCCCTGCCAATGGGGTCCAATAGGTCCACAACAAGGACCGTTCTTAGTAGTCATCCGTTGGGATAAGCGATTTGAATCATCAACTGATGGAGATAAGAACCTCTGTGGCCTTTCAAGAACATGTTTGACTCGCTGAACGGGAGGTTTCTGCTGCCATGGTGCACGACCCTGTGTCTAGTGAGATTGCACAAATCTTGCATCAATGGAGACCACCGGAGCCGCTGAGCATCTTCAGGTTCTCGACATCGCCATACTCCAAGTGACTTGAACTTGTTGTCGTAAGATGTCATAAGCAATCTAAAATAGCTTTTGTCTCTGCAAACATTTCGAAACCTACAGATTGAACCACACAACCAACACAACCCTTGACATTGAAGCAAAAGAAATCATAAGAGAAAGACAAGATAGCTCAGCTATCCCCAACTGTAGAGATTACTTTGTTAGACGTGCTTTCAATCGGTCCCCAACTCCTGGAAGCGGTTTAAACCCTGAGGGGTGCGGACAAGAGCAGCTTTTTTGGAATGCAAAAAAGCAAAGTTGTTGTTTCTCAAAGTAGGGGTACCCCCAAAATGGTTGGTTCATTACTCTTGTGTGAAACACCCAAATGAATCAAAGAACTTCTTCCAAGTCCACAAAAGGAAACACCAAAAATACAAAGAAAGATACACTCTCATGCCCGCAGGCAGCTCGGGCTCGCTGTCGCAGCCTTTGATGCGACTAGCGGAAGCCTGACCTTTGCCCAAATTCAATCCCCAATTCCCTAAATAAATAAATCTTAATAGATCATGATTATTCGTTCGCACCAACTCTTGCCTGAACCTTTGCAAACTCCCAAGAACATTGGCCGAATCCAGAATCCTCCGTAGCAAATCATGTTTGAACACTCCAGTTAGTATCCAGAACTCAACCTTGAAGCTGCCCCCGACCACACTCCGCAATATGTGGGCTTAAGACACCACAATGTAGTTTTCTGTAGAGAAAAATTGAACTGAGCACATATACTATAATCTCCCAACTCTCCCCCATACTGTTCTATCCAATTCCATGTTTTCCTATTCACAGTTTCAATCTCTGAAGTGTACGCATGCCAAGCGGGCTCCGAGCTTCCCCAACTTGGATCAAGTGCAGTTGATGAAATGTGTTCCATAGGATGTGTTGATCCAAGTTGCGCCCCCCTGCTCCTGTTCAGGGCTAGCGGGTGAAACTGTAGTGAGACGATGATGTCCCCCAAAGCTCTCAGCCTGTCTCTCAACATTTCAAAGGCTGAAAGGAAATCAAAGGAAACTCAATGACCCGTGATATCCTGTACTTTTCCAGGCTTGAGTGCCAAGGGCTCATCCATACAATTTCAACATCAAGAAGTAGATGATTATCACCATGCCCAGTACCTAAGCGGAACGCGGAAGTGAAGAGTCATACTTCTCAGCTTGCTATACTGTTCAAGCGCTGCAGATACACCCCGGCTTATAGAGCTTCAAATTCTCTCACTTAGTCTGCTAGTTGCAGACTGACAGATCACAAATGGATCCCTTCACGGTTGTATACAAGTTCCAGACACTACCAGAGACAGCTCCAACAACCTCGGCACAACTGTGCTTCCAGTTCGTCTGAACAGCAGAGTTCCTTCGGTGCAAAATCTGTTGAATTCAGGCTTCAAGATGTTCCCACCGCGTTCGCACCTCTTGAGCCTTCGGGTGTTCCAAGGTGTCCCATTACCGAATCACAGTTCCAAACAAGGACACTTGCGACAGCTTGACGGCTGGGGTCGCCGACTCTCAAAGTGCGATCATTGGCAGCTTGACGAATCACTTCCCAATCAGTGCGCATGATGAGACCAGCCTCATGGGTAGGCAACTGTTCGGACAACGACTGATCTATGATTAATATTGGTATTGATAATTGATGATAATGTTCCTCTTCTGGTCACCTGCTCAACCAAGTCCGGGTGGCTTTGGGGCCTGAGGTGCCACCTTTCCATTGGACCTGGTTCATCTTGGACGGCCAGTTTTGGAGCTTCTGCATGGCTCTCCGACGCAGTTTTGACTTTGAAGAGCTAGAAGTCGGAAGAGACGGGCAACTGGGTCCATCTGTGGACAACAAGTTTTGGCTTGCTCAGTTTTGAATCTTGGTAGATCATGTGTCTAGAAAGATGCCTTGAGGGCGACAATATGATCCTACCCCATGTCTGTCTTGATTTTGAAGACAGTTTGTTCCCACTGTCAGGATCTTCAAAGCCCCATCATTTCCCAGTCAAGTGTTTGGAGTGATACCCCAACGCCACACAGCTTGTTCGGTCGGAACTGCACACACTGCAGGGTCTACAACTCACTAAACTTTCAATTGACAGTGTGCTTGCTTTTTGCGCCGAGAGTCTGCAAGTTTGCATTATCAAGAAACTTAGAAAGAATCAATGGCGTTTAAAAACGTAGTGAGTAGTGCCTATGTATTAATAACCCCCGTGGATCGTTCCTACTGGTCCTCTGAAACCTGGCATCCAGCCTCAATCTATCGTGCCAATTCGAGCAAAAAGTGAGGATAAAACCAATTGGAACTACAAAAAAGTGGAGGTTTGCTGCGCCCTGTTTGTCAAGCGGAAAGCTCTGAGCAACGACAACACTACTGCATCATATTCTGAGATCGCAACAAGAGATCTGACCAACCAATAAAAATTCGAAACAAATCAGGCACGGCGTCTAATCCAATGTATCTTTGGGTCAAAACTTGTGTTTGAGCAACTGCACGCTACTACAGCAGTTTAAGTCCACTGTTTTTGCAAACTGGACTTTTGTCTGCGTGTTTATATAGGCTTTCTTTTTTTTGTGAGTGTGGGTGCTTCTCCGTTTTTCGGATCATGTGCGGAAAACCGGGCAATAGCGGCACTGTTTTCACCCTTTGCATGTTGTTTCTGTTCTACTGGCAAAAGAATATGTCTTCTTCGTGATCCTACAAATGGCATCTCCGGCCAGCATCTCCCTCTGCAGGTCGTCAAACAACACACGTTACACTCTGTGCATTGCAGAACCATTGAACCATCGTTCTTGAGCTTTCGGCATAAGCCATTCGGTGTCCTCTGTAAGATTCTGCCACAATGTTGAAAACATACCTGCCATGCACAAAGATGCCAAGATACACCAAGCAAGCTCCTACGATTGATTTGCATGGATCTGCATGGAATAGAACTGAGGAACAGAAACCGTGGATATCGCAACAAAATGAGGAATCTTGCACAGCTTTTTAGAGAAGACACAACAAACGTTCGGCAAGTCGATTTGATGAACTTTGTTCATGACTATTCATGACGATCAGCAACTGCTTCGGCCTCTTGTCTGTGATGACGCCGTCAATAGTGGCGTTGCACTTTCCATTGCTGCACTGCTCGGCGGGAATCTCAGCAGTTGCTGCCAGTTTCATGTTTGGCATGCTGACAAGGTGGGAGGTTGTACAGAGATTGCGGTGTTAAAACCTGGGTTTGACTGAGGGTTGTCTTGGGTAAAGAAAGGCTGTGAATAGCTGCCGATGTTGGCAGAGTGATGGTGGACCTCATGAAGCTTTCGCTCGGATACCTTCAACAAGCAGTCACTCCGGGGTTTCTCAAAATAGGGGTGCCCCTAAATCATCCCATATTAATCCATATTACCCATTGTTTATCAATAAACCAGCCATTTTTGGGGTCCGCCATTTCAAGAAACCACCACTCAGCGCCCGCTTGGCTCATGGCTATTGAATACTGCCGGTCTGTGTTGTTCTGCAAGCCACAAACCTCAGAAGTGCGACCCATATCGTGGACATCCGGCCCTAGCCAAAATTACAAAATTGTTCCAACATGTTTTTCCAACATTTTGTTTCCAACTTTTTTTTGTTGGCAAAGTTGTGTCTACCCAAGATGCCGACCGTGTTCATGATCTTCTCTGGTCGAAGGAAGACTGCCATGTTCGTGCGGTTGTCTGACTCCAAGAGCATCGAGGAGTAGACCCAGTACTGCTTGGTATCTGAAATTCCTCGAAAGAATTTCCGTTGCAGGAACCCTCTGACCGCATGCCACATGATCACCTCTCTTCTGTTCTGTAAATTGTAAATCAACCCCCTTGTCATGTATCAAACATATTGTGCATAAGCTATAATGTCAAAAAACACATACAGCAATAATAACACTGTCTTCTGTTCGATTGATATTTTGGCTCGCAAATGATAACCACTTGTGGCCTGTACTGTTGTCAGGTTTTTGGCTTTTCGCTTATCAAAAGACCAGTTTTCTGTCTTCGTTTCTTGTGACGCTCATTGCATGAGGCTTCGCAGGCCCAGGTTCCGTACTTGTTACATCTCACGATTCAGAACTAAGTGCTAGACCCAAGGGAATAAAGCCCGCAGAGTCCCACGAGATCTGAACTTGCAATTCTGACAGCTGCCTGCCACCCAGCTAGCAGACGTGTGGTCAAACGATGGGAGACGTGGCATCATTTCTTCACACTTCCTTGATATGCATGACTATGCCACTTGAAAAGCTACAAGCGGCGTTGAAATAGCCACTATGCTGCGCTACTCAAACGCTATAATTTGTCCACCGAAGCGCAAAAAATATGGCTAAAAGATACTGCCACTATGCCACTTTAAAGTTCATTCTTTGGACAGTGGTACTGGTTGATGGATGGTGTCGCCCTCGCCTCGCAGTGAGGCGACCATTGGCCCCAGGTCGGGGAAAGGCACCAATATCTGCCAGAACTGTGAGGGTGTAGGCCTCAGTTAGGAGATCCCTTAGGAGATCCGTTAGGAGATCCAAGGAGTGCAGCCAGTTTGGTCCCCAGAAGCCACCTGGAATTATGATTTTGTGTGGTTGAGACTCGAGACCGAAGCCAGTTCCCAATCAAAACTACTCACAATGCCACAATGCCTTCTCTGGTCCAGTTCTCCCGGAGGATGTCTTGGTATTGGACCAGACTAGACAAGAACAATGGAAAAGATATAAATATCGATAGATCATCTAAAATAGTACAAGCGGTGGAAGAAAAAAGATCCCAGATTAGTTCCGTATGGAGCGCACAATGAATTCACATTATTGTCTTTATCTACAGACACTGCTTGCGCAAATGGTGGTGTGGTGCACCCGGTTTGCTCGTGCACAAAACGAGAAGTGAAAGATTCATTCAAGTGATCGGTCTCGACGGGTTGCTGGAGTGGGGAAACCACCAGTTCCGCACTTTCCATGTCTGGGTATCGTAGGAAACATGCAGCAATGGTGTAGTGCTGACGATCGTTGGCTACACTTTGTAATGTCAAATGTTAAAGGCTGCACCAGCACTGATGTGCCTATATTGCGATGCTGAAACTAAATCGTTGATGTGCTGGGGCAACCTTTGCTATGGCCACAACCATGCTCTGAAGCAAAGGAGCAGAGTTCTCTGGAGCGTAGATGGAGATGAAGTACCTCATCACTCAAGGATTTCCCCTGGATGCAACGATCCCTTCTTCGCAAGTTGACAGCGCATGGTGGCATGGTAACACAAACAGGGGCGGGGCACTTCGTCGAGGACAGAGGCACTTCAAAAAAGGTCGGAGACCCATCCCGGCTACCATCAATCTCAGACCTGTTCGGTGGCACAGCAGCCAGTGACAGTCAGCTAAGTCCACACGTTGCAGGACAGTTCAACGGGCTGATTCTAAGCCAAGCACACAAAGTGAGTGAAACTGCATCGGGCTGCCTTCCATCCGAGTGTGTGAGTTGAGATTGTAGAAGCTCTCAGATGAAACAGTCGGAACGTACATGAGGCAACTCGCTATTTGTCGAGTCTTCATCCGTACACCACGAACACAAAAAACAACACCGTTTCAACACGTTGCGTCGACCGTAACGTTGAGCAAAGATGAGCGAAGCTATGCCAATCTGCAGGCCTCCCTCATTTCTCTCCCAGGTGTCACGTCAATGCAACCTCGTCGCTCATACTAGTTGGAAACCTTCATTTTTTAGCCATCGAAGCGCAGTCGGTAAAAGAACATCACGTGAATCACAGTTGTGAGCCCCGTGGCATAATTAGGTGCAAGCGGAGCGCCACACTCCTAGTGCTGCATCAAACTTCCAAAGGGTCTCCTTTGGACAAACCGAGTTTCAGGCTATATGGATTTGGATAACATCTGCGAGTCTTTCGGACCTAAGCTTTGCCACTAACGCAACGAAAGAGCTTTGGAGGTGGCCTGACTATGCTGGGCATGTTCGCACATTGTGAGTGTTTGCACATGTGGAGTGACTTGGCAGGAAACAGTTTGCTTGTCCATGATGCTGCGTGCCAGACAAAGAGATAGACGACACCCCGACAAGGCTCCAGGTTGATGATCAACTGGCGCAGTACATCAATGACTCATGACGAGTTGATCGAAACTGTCAGCGTTTAGCTCAGCAAGTTCAAACTCGCTCGAAACTGTCACCTTTGCCACCCTTGACTTCAGAACGTTTGGCGAAGAAAGGGCCTTTCTGTATTGGTCTGGTTGATTCCTTGGAAAACTGAATTCGCGCTGGCTGCTAAAATTGCAGAGCAGAATGTCAAGGGTCTTCCACGAGGCCTATCACTGTCAGACTTCTCATCTCTTGGCATCACACATTACCGTGACATTGTTCTCGTTCTTGTAGAACCACCTTCCAATACATGTGACTTTGCTGCAAAATCAATCACACCAGTGCATACAAGGCTTAACATTTAACACAGCGTCCAGCCTATGTGTCTGGTTGAATCGAATGTCTCTATAGACAGGTTCACCATCACGAATCTCCCCTGGAAGTGAATCTGCCTTATCGTGGAGCGCGTTTCAAAAAGCTCAGTGGTAGTCAGCATGGCAGTTTCCGTCATGCATATTCATCAAGCGAATATTCCATGCTTCTGCAAATAGCTTTGTCTACTCCAGAGGTGCAGTCCCAAAAAGAACAGTTTTCGACTTTTTCAGGTGCCCAATGCTGTTTCCATTGAACAGGTGAAACGTTAAAGACAATTCATGGTTCGAGTATATTCGAGTGCACGTTCGAGTTCATCATGGAGACTTGGCGTGTCCACAATCAGAGGACCACTTCTGAGCAATTGCATTGATTGCTTTGAGGCAGTTCCAGCCTGGAGGCACCTGGCACAGCAACATTTCCTCTCAGGAAGTTTTGCGAAGTTTCACTCAGTACGAGCTTTGAAACTTCATCAAACTGAGGTCAGGCACCTTCCAATTTGGCAGGGCCTAAGTTTTGATCTTGAGCGCTGCACGAATGTGTCAGTCAAAATCGAGTCCAAAAAACCAACGGATGACTGTGGTTCTCAAAAATGACCGCCTGCGAATCTAAGCTGCAGGCTGAGCAAGCAAGAGTGGCATCGGGTTTGCCGCAAAGAGTAACTACATTCTTCCACAAGTTGCCGCATGTTGCACTGCATCCTAGCAGCTGGCCCCCATGATGCGGCCCGATTGAGCAAATAAAAAGCACCTGTCCTGGCCTAAGTAAACCTATAGTGCTACATGTTTTTACACAGGACTTCGATCAGGTCAGCATTAAACAGTATAATATGATATATTATGATGCTGAGAATTGATTTGAATTGATTACGTATATTAAATCATATCAATTACATTATTTATGACGTGTCATACGTGTAATTTTGATTCATTATGTGTGTATTTATGTACAGTACAAATCAGTTCTCCCTGCCCAGCCAGAAACCCTATCGCACTCATGCACGATCACGTGTGGATGAGGTATTTGGTTGGATTTTCATGGAAGATCGGATTGTGCAGTTCAAAGTCAAGTCCTGGCAATGTCCCTTTGTGGCCTTCAAGCATCACCAGATGACCCGCCCAACCATCCTTAACCTTCACTCCTAAAGAGAAGGTGAGACCTTTGAGGGACCCGAACATCCCGGCCAATCACCGGAGCAGCTCCTTCTGTGTTCTCAGCAGGCCGATGGCAATTGGTGTTGTCGAATGCCTTCACAGCAGCCTCCTGGTGCATCCGCCCTCAAAACAAGAACACAATCAATTTCAAGTTGTCAAAAAAGTCATGAGTCGTGGATCTGTCTACAAACTCCGAAGGTCCAAAGCCATGGCGGCGGCAGTGGGTGAAAATCATGCACTTCCCACGGTTGTGACTCCATGTTCATTCCATTTCGTTGAAAACTAAGCGACTGGTTTTGGAAGACCCCTCGCTACACCCGGGTGCAAGTCAGTCAATGCATGTTGGACACCAGGTGTGGAACTGCATGGGGAACTGTGCATTCAGGAAGTCGGAGCATTCATTGCACTGGAAGACAAAAAAACACGCAGGCGCCATCTTCAGAATACTCTCTTGTAGACGTGTTTGAACACATGTTTGAAGCCCAAGGATCGTCTAAATCACAACCGTAACCGTGATGAATGTGAACCCTGAAAAGTCTGTGTAGAGTATGGTTCGCCAAGTGCAGAACAAATGGAGGCGCACATCCGGTCTATGCTCGGGTGCTCATCGTTTAACATTGAATAGTGGGTCCAAACATCGCCGAAATGGCCATGTAGACGCATGTCAGCAAACATTTCGAACATGGCTTTAAAATGCTTGCTCAACAGTTGCAAAAAACGATGTTGGTGCAAAAGTCAAAAGGCGTCGAGAGTTCTGTAAACTTGTTTGGGACTGGGCCCCTTGCGAGGTCCATGGGAGATATGGGAGAGCAGCAGCGGCAGCAGCAGCAGCAGCAGACGCAGCTACTCTCGTTTACTCTTCTGGTATCCTGGCATCTTCTCTTCTCTTTGCTGTCCTTCTCCTTTCCTTTCCTCTCCCCTCAACTATCTTATTCTATCCTTCATCCTCTATTTTTCCTCTACCCTCTCCTACACCCCTCCCCTCGTCTACTACTACAGTATACACCCATCTCCTAAAATCATGAAAAAGTCCCATCCTAAATGATGGCATAGATCAAACAATCATGGGCGAAAGAGCTACTTGTATGTGCCGGTAAATGCCATACCACGCTGGCCGATGAGATCGCTCGAACTGAGACACACCTCTTGGCAGGAAAAACCTAAAGGTAGCCAGATCGAAATTTGCTAACAACCTGGCTGGATACGACATTGTCCGCTCAAAACGATTCTCCCCCACTTCAATGACCTAGGAGGCACACTACATGAAAAACAATTGACTTCTGCAAGGGGGAGCACTCCATGGCTAGACCCAACGCTGGAAACACATGGAGCGGCCTCTCCTCACACGACGACGCTGCCTCTAAGCTTCCAATGATCGCTGCTGCCAGCGCAGCCCATCTCAGCGCTCTCCATGGCATGATTGGCGGTCTAAACCAAACGTCTGTCGAGCTTGAGCCGTCGAAAATTCGGTGAACTGATTCCGGCACCTAAAAATTCATCAAGCATGGAAATGACTCAAAGTTCATAAGTATGGACATGACTCAAATTTCATAACTCAAATTTCATAGAACTCACTGCATTCCCTGCTGATTTGCTGCCAAGGAGCATTCAGTTCCTCGTCATGCCTACAAACGTCAGACAAATCCTGGCCGGAAGAACACTGGCAGTCTCTATTCGGCTCATATCCAACGGATTCAACATGATCCAACATTCAACAGCAAAAATTCAGAGGGCGAACTGGCGACTGAACTTCACCGGCCTGAGCAACTGCCACTGCCAAGTGAACAAGCACCAGGGCACCTGTCAGATCTATTCAGGTCTGCCATGGGACAGGAACTCATCAGTTTTCTGCTGCCAAACTTTGCAGAATCCCACGCCTCTGAGGATTTTCATGGGCGCTGGAAAGAATTTCTCAAAGATACATCAAGCGCTTTTGAAAAACGTTTCTCTATACTCTTGTTGCACTTTCAAGCTCCATTTAGCGCATCATTTGATGTCAAAGGCCAACTTGTGATGTCAATGCTGCTGCTGTTGCTTTTCGTCCATAGTGTTTGTCCTCTTGAGCCTAGAGATTGGCGGAGGGGATTTCGTGGCATTCTTTCAGCACATAGAATTGATGCAAGAAATGGATTACTTGTGCACGGGAACGGGATGAGGCATAATGGCTGTGGGGTGCTGGGTGGATCCACTGCCAAAGTATTCTTGTGGATTCACCTGGAAATCAAATGCAGGCCTATTCTGTCAACAGCTCTACAAGCGGTTTTGCACCTAGCGAACGCTGCTAAAATTGTGAATGTCGATGATTTCGCAAGACCGTTTGGATTGTCGGGATGGGTTTCTCAGGTTGCCGTATGGTGAGAACGCGTGGTTCTGCATTTTGGTGAACAGGGGCAAGTCAAAATAGTTCCATCAAAACTTGTTGGCCACATTCATTTTGATGTCAGGGCTGACTCATACCTCCAAATTTATCCTCCCTTGGAAATGTCGAGTGACGCTGCACATCATAGAAAATGGGTGATTCTAATCAGCCAACAATATAGATGGGCATGGCCATAACCAAATGGGGTTGACTAGGATTATGAATGGGGTGGTGGCTGTAGTGTGGGCAGAATGAATGCAACTGGGGGCTGGGTATGACGACTTGCTTTGTGGATGTTTGGAAGGTCGCATGTTGGATGGTTGGAGGAATGGAGTGGTGCATTAATCCACACAACACAAATTAACATCAATCATCTTAGACACTGGGCTGAAGAGCAATGTTCATCCATGCATACACTGTGTCGTAAAGAAAATCTGATTGCCTGCGAAAAATGCAAACACCCAGCAGAGCTTACCGTTCGCCGTGTACTTTGATGCAGTTTCGTCTGTGTGGCCGACAAATTGGTTCACTGCGAGAGCAAGGAACAACTCACTGCTTCGGTCATTTTGAGACACGCTCCAGCTTCACCTTGGGGGTGGCTCCTGGTTGGCAGCCTGCTTGGCCTTCTGTTCCTGGGGCGAACAGTTGAGCAACTTTCGGCACCAGTTGAGTAAGTCCCGCAGTTCGCAGCTTGCGTCCTCTTGAAGCCTTTTGAGAAAATTGGGCTTCTTCATCAGGAATTCAGTCCAAGCACTTCGGAACTGGGAGTGGACCTTTCCATTGGCTGCATTTGCTGCAATGTGCAGTCTCGAGAGTAGAAGCACTAAACGAAAGACATCAGCAGCGAACATGACATGACATGACTGACAAAGCTCATTGATCGCGGCCAGTCTCCAGCACACTTGGGATATCTTGGGATCTTGCCTGCATATCAACCATCTGGTTGTCCATGATGGAGCATAAAATCGCTGCTCCCAGAGCTACAGCTGTCTCTGGGTCAATGCTGGCACTCGTGGGCTGCACACCGGTCACCAAGGTCAGGATCTCGCGCACGGCGGGATTCCTGGGCGCATCCATTTCTCCCACTGAGTTGGCGATTGCAAGGCATTTTTTATCGTGACTTTACTGTAGCATAGTGTGCCTTGCCAGTGGTGCTAACCCCACAAGTACACAAGTTCTGCCGACCTGAGGTTTTGTCGACTCCACACGACTCCAATGGGGGATATTCTTGTGCTTGATCTTTTTGAAAATACTTGGAGAATCTGCAAAAAGCATCAAAAAGCGTTAAAAACCTTTGCAGTTATTTGGGGTTGATGGGCGTCGGTTTGTTTTCGGTGCCAGAGACAACCCGGTGAGGGGGTTTACGACCGAACCAAAAGCCTTAAATCATCAGCAGCAAAAAGTTGAGGCTTTTGCACCATGTGAGTGTTGAGCCTGGTTAAACCATTGGAACTTGGGTGTGGCTTGAAACTTTGACACCTCTACCTAGGATGTGCAATTCTCAAAGCCTTACGATTGTTTCCACCTCCACAGCGATCAACTAAAGGCACCACAAAGATGCAGGAATACGATAGGAATATGCAGTATAGATAGTCTACAGATGTCTGCAGTGTAGTCGTATTTTTTTCAGAGTCCCAACGAGTTGGAAAAGGTTGCAGATCTTGAAATCTTTCCAAGAGTCCAGGTCGCAGCACCGATCAGCAGAATTTCATCCACCATGATCTCATCGTCGTCCTGAACCCAAGTGTGACTCATCATGACTTGTCCAACTGGATCTAGTCAGGCAATGTCACATGACACCATTCGAGATATTCGAGATTCTTTTGACTCACACACGGTATGTGTCTCCCTTCTGTGCAAGTTGCGTTAAACTTACTACAGTATTTCAGTATGTCTGAATATGGGCGAAGAAAAACAAGTTTGTAGTTTGGTATCACAATTGAGCACAATTAGAAATGATTGATTGCAAAGAAGTCTTGGTCTTGATGGATGTGTACTGTAACTAAGCTGATAGGATCATTGGCCTCGACATCGCCCTTGGGATGCTTGGACCGAAGCTGCTTGCTTCGGGTTCGAAGATCCCTTTCAGTCATTCGCCTGCGCTAGACATACCAGCAAGCTTTGTGACACGTGACTCCTAAATCAAAACGATGTTCAAACATGTTGATTCTGGGAGCCTTTTGGTCTTTGTGCTCTTCTCTGCGATGCTCATTGCTTCATCTGCTAGCGATTCAAATGGAAGACGCAGGTTAGAACCGTAAGCCGCTTGACGGATCGGTTCCAACATCCGCTTTAGCACATCGAGGCAAATCACGCGGTAGTTGTCTTGAGTAATCGTCGCCTGTTTGCTGGCCAGAAGTATCACGGAAAAATTGGAGAAACAAAAGAAGAAGATCAAGGAGTGTGACCTTGTAAACAGTAAATCAAAGATATGTTTGATAGATTTGATAGCTTCAGTATGCTTCAGTGTGCCTATTTACGATCTGTTCCCACTGCCTTGAAAGGGCCAAAGGAGATCTCAGCAGAGTCTGAACTGCTCAGCCTCTCTTTGGCCTGACCATCAACCGTGATTTTCTCTCCCTGCGGTTGTGACAGCGAGTGTTTGATCCAAGGGAGGTGCCTTTTTCGCAACGAGTCTGAGTTCATCTTGGCTCTGCTTGGGCAAAGGCCATTTCTTCAATCGCACCATCTCAGGCTCCCTGGTGCAGAGGCTTCATCACAGTTCAGTAAACCCAAAGCCTATGACAATTGGCGAATTCAGACTTGTTCAGACAAGAATCATTTGCTTCAAACACCATTCCACCAAAGCATTGTCGAAGTCGTTGCCACCAAGCCGTTCATCACCAGCAGTGAAAAGCACGTTCAGTTGATCCCACTCCACGTCTTTGCGAACAATACACACGTCAAAGGTTCCTCCTCCCAAGTCTGCAACCAGGATGTGCTTCGACGTAGGATTCTCGATCCTTCTCATGCTATCCTCGTCATGACTCAAGCTCTCCCCTTGCCCCTGTGCGCTTTAAGAGACACATGCGAAAACCAACTTCAACATACTTGAACTTTCAGGTTGACAATCTGGCATTAAGCCACATCTGCCCTGAGACAAATAGCCTCCCGTCAACATCCAATTTCTGTCGCTATGACGCGCCTTGAATGCATTGAGCTCATCTGCAGAAGCTGAATACGGATTTTCGTCAAGTCCTTATTCTCTGATCTGTTTATGAAAGGAAACGACTCTTCCAGATCAAAATCAATGGTTGTTTGTGCTTTGATGATCAAGAGGGTAGAAGTGTGACTGGCCTCTGAGATCAATGTAAGGTTACCTGGATGCTCATGGGACACATGCATAACGCTTTGCGGCCCGGCAGCGCTTCTGAACTTCTTCAAGTTCAACGCTGCCCATCAGGTTTTCTGGCTTTGGCCCTAAATTGCCGCCTTGACATCGGACAAGGTACAGCTTTCTCATTGACCCACTGCTTCCTGTAGAAAAACCCGACCAATTTCATCCAACTTCAATGCATTTTAGGGTACAGAGAGGTGCCTTGCAATAAATTCGAAGACCACAAAATGCCACAAATGGTCATGTACAGTGCTCAGTCCTGCCTGCGACAATCTCCGCATTTGGACTTGTCCTTCAACATCATCAGCACATGATGTCTCTGAGGGTTTCGGACTTTAAAAATATGGCTTTAGTGACTTTCGCCATCAAGGAGTGGTCCCTGTGGTCGTCATCTGCAGCTCTTGGGTGTGCATCTACCCACTCCATCCGCTCCAGAACCTGTCCTAATGCCATAGGCTCGAACCGCTAGCTCTGGTTCAGCGATCAGCCGCACTGAGTCCAATCCGGCGAGTTCGGCAGCATGCTCCAAAGCACGGCGCTGGTTGGAGTTCCATCCTGCTGGAACGCCTCCAAACAATACGAAGGATGCGAAGGAACCGAAGGATGGAATTCCATCAGAATTCCTCAACAAATGTGGCTAAAATGCCAGCATGCTACCACAAGCTATTCATGACTACACGCCTACAACTGCTCGCTTCACAGGCTCTCCCAGGTAATTCTCGGCAATCTTCACCAAAGCCTCAAAGGGGAGATGGGAGGGAACTGAGTAAACCTGCCTTACTAAAAGGACGGCCTTGATGAGGATAGCAACCGCGGCTTCAACGTCAACGGTGCGCCCTCCAGGCAACAGCAGCTTGATCAGGCTGTTTGCCTCCAGGTGATCAAAACTCACATGCTTTTACGCTACGAATCTTCGTCACCGTCCCTTGATGATCACCGAGCGCAGCAAACCAATGAATTCATGGGGGTGGCCTCACCACGGGGGTCTGCTCCAAGCTCACTGGGTCTGATCCCGATTTCGTGAGCTTCTGCGTAGGTTCGACCAAGGAGACGCTTCATTGATCGGAACACCCTGAAGGAAGCAAGAATTCACCAGGAAAAATCTTTTTATAAGTGATAATTAATGCTAATTAATGAACTATATTTTGAGTAATAAAATTACATGACGTGCTTGCAATTCAAA
Organism: Symbiodinium kawagutii; assembly: GCA_009767595.1. NCBI lineage: Eukaryota > Dinophyceae > Suessiales > Symbiodiniaceae > Symbiodinium > Symbiodinium kawagutii. The sequence continues at coordinate 263,441 of VSDK01024916.1, forward strand.
AGACTGCAGGAAAATCATGCTTGCGACTCAAAGGCTTGACATGAACCAAAGGTAACAAACCTATACAAACCTCATGTTTCAGAATCGCCGGTCATCTCTTGACGCCAAGCAGCACTTGGTTCCTGCCTGACTTGACACGGGTTGCCTTCAGCCCAGCAATCGAATCCCCCTTGGCATTAAAGGCCACCACGGATGGCATGGTTGGACGCCCTCGAGGTGCGCCTCAGCCCGTTCCCAGGGTAGACATGTCAACCCAACCTATATCAACCCTCTAACCCGCAACCAGGAGAAACAACCAGGGGGAGCAACCAGGGGGAGCAACCAGGGGGAGCAACCAGGGGAAGCAACCAGGTGAAGCAACCAGGGGGAGCAACCAGGGGAAGCAACCAGGTGAAGCAACCAGGGGAAGCAACCAGGGGGAGCAACCAGGGAAGCAACCAGGTGAAGCAACCAGGGGGAGCAACCAGGTGAAGCAACCAGGGGGAGCAACCAGGGGGAGCAACCAGGGGAAGCAACCAGGGGGAGCAACCAGGGGAAGCAACCAGGTGAAGCAACCAGGGGAAGCAACCAGGGGGAGCAACCAGGGAAGCAACCAGGGAAGCAACCAGGGGGAGCAACCAGGGGGTGCCAGTTGGACTCAATGTGGTCATGTTGTGAGGACACGCTCTGCGGTTCGCCTGGTGGTGGTATCACCACGAAACGACCATCTGCACGGCGCACGGCAACTGCAGAATTGGTTGTGCCCACGTCTAAACCCACAGATGGCGCAGCATCCTCCTAGACGCCAACAAACACAGCACAAAGAGAGTGCTTGTCTCGAGGTGTGAAGCATCTCAATCTGATGATGCTATACTTCTTGAAGATAGGAAAATCAAAGATTCTTCTTGTGTTTCAAGAGTGGTCTCCAGACTTGCAGGCCTGAGCACGAAGTCCAGTTCTACCGTTGATTTTTGGAGTCCAAAGGCCGGCAAACGCTGACGCCTGCTCTCAACTTGCAGCATACGCAATCAAAGGAATCAAGTGAATGAAGGGTCAAGGAAAAAAGAAAAGTGTTTGCAATCTGAACAGCACTTTGTGAGCAGTGGGTCCTTCCAAACAAAAATGCATACCAAAAGTGAGCAAAACCTTGGCGGCAAATCAGGTGTTTCAACTGCTGATGCGACTTGATGACCCTTCGATGGCGCAACTCAGAGCAGAGCGCTGGAACTCTGAAACCGACCAGCTTCCGTCGCATCTTTGCAGGGCATGGCCACAACAGAGCCGTGCCACACTTAGAGCTGCCGAACTATGCTTCAGCTGTAAACTTTCCCTGCCGCCTCGCTGCCTTTTGCTCTGCTCTGTCGCTGACCAAACATATCATGCTGCTCTAGTCATGAAATATCATGAAGGATATTGGGTGATAAGATGATCATGTGGAATGGGGAACGTCGGCCATTGAAAGATCTGTCTTGAGGCTTGTAACAGTCTGAGGAAAAAAAATGGGGTTGTGGTGTGGTCCATGTCCAGCTGTACTTGTGGTGATTCTGAGCTTGAACAGTTTCATCCTTAAGCTGAAAGCTTGAGCATTGCAGCATTGCAGCATTGCTCTTGTTTGATTTTACCCTTCACCAATGAGGAAAAGGGAAGGAGATAATCAACATTGATCAACCATCCATAAGTATGCCCATAATGCACGCCTCATCCACACGCCTATTCTGATTCATTCTTTTGGACTACAGCCAACATGTCCAAGTAGGTATGTGCGATAAACTATGGCCAGTACGACCTCATATTTGGACAGCTCCGCATATGCAAATGATTGCTCACAAACAGGCGCATACACTCATTCCAGCTTGATCTCGGCACATCCACTCACCGGCAAAGGCATCGTTGGTCATTTTTCTGCTTTACAGCATTGCAAGTTCGGACCGCGGCAAACCTTTCGCAGCTGGAACACAACCTGTGGGACTCGTATTGACTCGTCCGTCTCTCTTCAGACTGCAAAAAAAGCTTCCGATTTGACTGCAATTCTGTCTCCAATGAGTCGACACTGAACGCGTTGGGACTTCTGAAGCCAAGCGTTTCATTTCACTTCCCCAGCCTCAAGCTGGTGCAGCTGCAGGTGCAGGTGCTGGCGCACCTGCCTGTGTCAATGGAATTCAGTGGGTGTGTTTTGAGGTCGGTCTCGAGAGATCAGGAATCGCAAACAAATCACTAGGCCTATGCTTCCAGTTGCAATTATAGTAGGTAACTAACCCCAAACAACCATTGTAGAAGCCAGCTGGCTACCTACTACAGTGGCAACTGGAAGAATAGGGTAACCAAAGAGATCCAAGGAGACAACAGCTGGGCCCGACGAGCAAATCCCAACATCCCGTGCCTGCAGATTGACAAACCTGCCGAGACTTCAACAAATCTCAGTGTCAATGGATGAAATTCTGCCGTCAATGAATCCCCTGATCGGATACCCGCATCCCCCGCAGTCCCAACTGCAGGATTTTGTCCATCAACAGGTCAGCGCTCAGAACTTTGTTATACCAAAACTGATATAATACATAATATCTGTACTGTATACATTATATAATTAATCAATGATAATTATACAGACATAAATGCTCACATTCAACTCTTTGTCACTTGGGTCTCCAGTTTCTGCCCACAGCGGGGATGAAAAATCCTCCATCTTGGGGCTTGCGGAAGAGGCGGGCTCAAGCCAGCAATGAACCAATCTTTTCTGAACCGATCCTTTCTGAAGACTAAGACTTACCGTTCAGCCGTTCATCCCGCTCTTTGGCAGGATTGTTGCAGCTTGACTCTTACCAAGCTGGACTAACAAGCTAAGCATTGCAACTAAGATCTGGGGAGAATCTAAATCAGAACTGGACATCTACCGGCACATTACCCGGCGAGCTGTTCAGCAATCTTGCATGGCGGGCGATCTTTGGCCTTGAGGATTCCCTTAGCAAAACTGACTCTCAACTCACGTCCAACTCGAATCTTGTCCCACATGAATGGATTGCACTGATAGAAATTGGGGTTTCTTAAATCATAGGGGTACCCCCAGTTGCCATCCCATATTCACTATGAAACCAACCATAACTTTGGGGGTACCATGCGGTACCCCTCATTTTCAGAAACCACCCAGTGGATCTTCTTTCAATAGTTTCTTTCTAGGGATCCCTGCACTCCTACGACAGCTGCACGGCCCTGGCGCTCAAGGTCAAATCTTTGAAAGTCAAAGACCAAGCCACGCATCGGCAACCATCCAGGCCTCGAAGTCTAAGGAACCTCTGACTCCTTTTGTCAAGGACCGCAAGACTTCAACCTGTCGTGATGGGTTACAGGTCTTGATACCCTTGAAACATCAAATGCGTTCAATGAGTTGACCCACTTGGCCTTGCGACCGGTAGTATTTGCCAATTCCTGTGCAGGCAGGACTGGGGAAGGGATGGCAAGGGGATCTTGAAGTGCTCTGATTGTGCAAATTGCAGCAATTGCTTTACAGTTGTCTGAAAATGTTCCTCTGCTCAAGAGGTGCGATATACTGACGTGTCATGCTTACGCGTCGCGGTTGCGTTTCAGGCTGTAAACAAAAACAACCACCAAGGACAGTGACAGTGAGGCAAAGTATTACGAGGGCCAAGTGCGACTGTCATGCAACAAAGAGTCTCCCTATGTATCCCCACTATATCTTGCCATAACATCCATCCTGTACGACCCACAATATTTCTGCGCATAGTATAGCTAGTGGATGCTAGTGGCATCTGGTAGCATAGCTAGTAGCCACAGTACCCGAATCCATCAACTGAGGCCCCCACTGCAAAGCGTTTGGGCCCTAGTTGCTGCAAGTGCCCAGGCTTGGCACCCTGACAAGTTGCAAAGGGAACCCAACGGAGGAAGCATCGGAGCACGTGCGGTCGAGCGCACAGATTCCAGAGCTTGTTCCAGTATTGAGATAGATATATATATATATTATATATATAGAGAGAGAGAGATCACTAGTGATCATTTGAGATATCTATGTAGAAATCATTATTGATCATTAGAGATCACTGGCCATTGTCGAATTCGGGAAATCGCTTGCTGTTTGCCTCTTCCCAAAACAATCGCATTTGCATCTCCTCGACTTCATCCTGCTGCGGATTCCAGAGATGTCCCGCAGCAAACGGGAAAGCACCAGGGAGGGTTTGGGCGTTCGTAAAGACAAGAAGGGAACTTTGCAAAGCTCTGCAGAAGTTCTGATGGTAACCGCAATGTTAGGACACAATATGACACACAGTCATACATGCACTTTATCGATGCTTATCATCTTTCTTCAGGGTTTGGTTCAATCCAATTTGTCATGGATTGAACGTCTGCAGATTGATGAAATCCACTTGGCCTCGTCCACGTGCCGAGCACCTCAATGGGAAGGTCTCAGAGGAACATGGTTTTCACAAGAATGAGATGAGGTGCATGAACTGGCGCACGAACTAAATCACTGAATTGAACCGGTGTTGCCAACGGTCCAAGCGCTGAAGCCTTTGGGGAAATTAACTCAGAAGCCTCTGAGCTAGGAGGGAGACATGTTAGCACAAGGAAATTAGTTCAAAAGCAATTTCAAAGCCAAATCAATACTGGTTGGTGGTTTCACCTTGTATGAAAAATATTCGTCAACCAACCAATTGTTAATAATTACTATGGAGAATAAAAAATGTTTGAAACCACCAATCAGAATAGCAATCTGCATCACTGGACAGTCTGAGGAAGCTTTGGAAACAGACCCTTTTGTTTCCTACCCACTTCGAAGTCTTGAGCATAGAAATGGAACGAGCAGCCCCGATGAGCGGTGGTCTCTGTAGGATTGAGGTCGGATAGTGTTGGGCTTTCGGCAAGTAACAAATGATGACAACATCTGAAACATACCATCGGCATGATCCAAAAAGTATCAGGAAGGATCATAGCCCCCTGAAAGAGTGTCCTGTGTAGATCATATCGTTTTTCAGGGCTGCTCCTCGTTACCATGGCTGCTCCCATCACTGAAACATGGACCGCTTGGGTGATCCAACCTGGCTGCTTCCGCAAGCGATGCCGTTCTTCCTTTGCCCACTTTGTGGCACCACAGGCGCAGGCTGTGAATGTCCTGTGTAGATCATATCGTTTTTCATGGCTGCTCCTCGTTACCATGGCTGCTCCCATCACTGAAACATGGACCGCTTGGGTGATCCAACCTGGCTGCTTCCGCAAGCGATGCCGTTCTTCCTTTGCCCACTTTGTGGCACCACAGGCGCAGGCTGTGAAGAGAACCGCCTCGGCAAAGTTGCACCCCAGCTCACACTGAACCATGATTAATTAACCATGATGAACCAGTACGAATCATGATGAACCATGATGAACCTAGTCCCTGATCCATCCTGATCTGATGTTTAAATCATGACTGGACTAGTTCCGCGCAACACGACATCCATCTTGCACCTCTGCAGCACCACCCCGCCACTCATCTTCTTCCTCAGCATCAAAGCAGTTGCATCAAATGCCACCTTGGCAGCTGTTCAACCTGAGACCTGCCTCAAATGGCTCCGGCAAGAGAACTCCATCCTTGAAAAGAATGAGGCGCACGTCTTGTACCTGAGAAGGCCGAAGAAACTGCAACAATCTTCATGGGAAAGCTTACACCAACAGCCAACATTGGGAACGTCCAATTCTCAAGCTTCACACAATGAAATTATTCGACTAATCCACTCAAATGTTGTTGGTCACAGCATGTTTTGTCTCTCTACATGTAGGGTTCTTAACATAGAGGTACACCCTATATAATTATCCAATGTTTAACATTTATAATCATAAACCTATCATACACTAACCATAACTTTGGGTTCCCAATTTTGAGAAACCACTACATGTTAATTGTTTTTGGGGATTATTCGTTCGAAATACTCGACTACACATACGACATAGGAACACCTGAGGCACCGACGCCGGACTTCTCCAAGGATGAAGCCAAAGCACTGGCAATGACCCCTGAAGAGGAGGATTTTTTGGACGACTTGATTGATGACTTAATATGGGGGTTTCTTAAAATAGTGGACCCCGAAAAATGGTTGGTTTATGACTATGGTTAAAAAAGGATGATTCAGGGGTCCCCCATTTTCGGAAAGACCCATTTATTGACGGCAATTGAGTCTGACAACAAAACTCATGACATTTCATGACTCAATTCATGACTCCATTAATTAATGAGATGACTTAATTAACTAATTGATTGATGCTGAGTCAGCTAACGCACCCTGAGTCACACTGCAACCCAAGGCACGGCTGAAGGACCACGCAGCAAGAGCCAGAGGCTCCCCATCCTCAAAAGCCGACGCGGCATCGGGCGATGTATTGCTCAACTCTCGAGCTCTGTTGATATAGCTGAGATTGACACAGCTGCATCTGGGTAGATCATGCGATGTGCATTGACCTAATCTCAAAGAAAATCCATGCAAAAGGAACGCAGAAAATCCATTTGCAAAATATATGGAGGCTGACAATGTTGCAACTGAATGCAACTGGTCCTGAGAGGCTTCAACTGCTTGATCCATCTTGATCTTTCGTCTTGGAGTCTCCTGGGATCCGAGCTCTGCGAGTGTAAAGCCTCACGAGCTCCACCAAGTTCTTGCATTTGCAAGCTTCCTGGCGTCGGAAATGCTGAAGCGAATTGAATGTGGCAAGAATCAGCAACATGTTTCAACATGTTTCTTGAAATACCTGAAATATAATTGAAATATGTGCAATGACATGTAATCACAACATGTTTTAACAGCTTTCGACCTTGATCTCTTCAGAGCTCCTCGTCAAAAACCAACGAGCAAACTGTGCACGGCGCCAGTGCAGCTGCCAGTTCCGCGCGTCGCTCCTGCACCTGGAGCTACGCATCAGCATCAGCCACCGGAGCCAAGCAACGAGCGGCGTCGCACCTTCTCCAAGCCCGCGAGCTCTTCGGCTTCCGGAGGATGAGCATCCCTAGGAACACTGACCACACGCAAAGTATGCGCAGAACTGGATACAAAGTGGATACAATTTTGGATACCATTTTGGATATATCTTATTTGATCTTACATTTGTGTTGCTGGATATTGCCAGTTATTCTTGGTTTTGCTTCTCCACTCTCATCCCTCTAACCATTATCATCCCTCTCTCATCCACTTCAAGTATTGTCGTCATTTATTGTCCACTATCCAGCATCATAAGCCTCGATCAATCAGAATTAGAGTGACTGATCTGGAAACTGGGCCCCGCACACCAGGAACACTCGCGGCCCAATACCTTGTCGATGAACTTTCACACCTGCCACCTGAAACTCTGAAAGCCAACCCACTCGAGCGCAAAATGAGACATGGATGGCCATGATGGCCATGGGTCAATGCTGGCATCAAGCATAGCAACCCGTGCAGTGCCAAGTCTTCAACTGAAGCCGAAGTCTCCAAAGGCTTGGCCTCGACCTCAGTGAGCTTCAAATCATTAGCCTGGAAAAATCCCACGATTTCTCCACTTGGCTTTCCGACTTTTTGCCTTGAGCGTTGCCCCTGCCACAGCAACTTTTACCATGCTCTGTTTCTTGTGGCTTTGGTCTGTCTTAGTGAGATCCGAATTTGGACTCGGACTCGATGATGCATCAACCAGTGCTCACAAATCAGAGAATGGATTCCAGATCAAGCCAATTCAAGGCATGTCTTGGACGTGGCAGCGCCTGTGCCGATCTTCTTTTCGGTTTGGACTTCTTTGGGGCAGGTCTTTGCGTCGGCGCCTCTCAGGGGCACATTGATGCTGCAGCCGTAAATGCTCTGATCATTTTGGTCCTTTTTAGGAAAGAAGCGTTGTTCCTTCGTTCAGAAGTCGGCTGATACATCTTCCTATCATCCTTGAGCTTTCGAACGAGCCCGCTAGAGGCTGTAGCTTGAATTGATTGAGGGTTTTGAAATGGGTACACTCCTCCGACATCCTCTCTGTAAATCAACCCCGCGTGTTGCACCTGCATGAGATTGCTGCTCACCTTACGTTGCGCCTCGACTTAGCTTAGATCTTAGTAGAACAACTATGGACAAGAAGATTCACGGCCGGATAGGAGGCAGAAGAGAAGACACTTGACAGGAGAGGAAAGTGGTCATGCCTGGAAGCAAATATATGGACAGTAATTATCTACCCTGGACTACATGACCTGAGTTAGACCTCAGGTAACTGTGAGTGGACCAGCATGCACCGGGAGCTAGCCAGTAGCAGCCATGACGGGCCATGACGCAACCATTCTTGCGAATACTGCTTGCCAAGTAGAAGCATTCGCACGCATTCGCCATGCACAACCAGATGAAAATGCAGACGCGTAAAACGCGATCGCACCAAGGCACCCCCACGAAACAAACGACGGGTTGACGCATCTCGTGATGCGCACCGGAAACATCCAGACAGCAAAATGTGTCAATACGTCGTAAAGGCTCGTTTTTGCTTGACAAATGCGTGCAGCAGAAAGCGCAGATGAAAGACAGCGTGTGCAGACATGCATATCAAAGCGCAGCACTACCAATACGTTTCGGGGCAAAACACGACAACGCAAAGCACGTATACTATCGTATACTGTACTAGTAGTGCGCCCACGCAAAATGCAAGTCCCCAGTGGTGCGCGACCCAGAATTGTAGAGCACCACAGTGACACCACTACCAGCGCACGAGATCGACACATTGTCCATCCACACCCCCAAACTGAAAAATGCAACTTGTTGAATTCCACCAAATTCTCAAAATTTTGAAGTAGCATGCGAACACTAAGATGGCAAATCAAAACTAGCTACAGGTTCTGCACCCAATATGAAAAGCAGCAGCCAATCTATGCTTTGATCCCATCCAATCCACACGTTCCACCCATTCCCGTGGCACCTGCTCGTCCACCAACGTGGTGACAAACTTTGAAAGGTCTCCAGCAGTCTCCATCTCCTGCGAGCAGATATGAGCCATAGCGAACCACCGTAGCAATTCTGAAATTCAAAACGCTTCCGAACAAAACAAAATTTGAAAGAATTGAAGATCTTTTGTGAATCCAGTTGTTCTCTTTATAGTTATCTTACTTATCTTTATTTCATAGTATAATCCACTACTTCAGTATTGATTAAGATTATCTTTAGTTCATAGATGTTCATAGTATCTATAGCAATCTTACGATTTCTTTCACTTGTGATCCTTTCGTAGCTGTGTCTTTCAGCTCAGATCCGTCCATCCAAGAGGTGATGGAGAGCGTCACTCCGAAGGCTGCCTGGATATTGTTGATCACCAACCTTGGCCGCGTGCGTGCGAAAACCCGTTGCTGGTTGCTTGAAGCACCCCTGCAAGTAGTGGGGTCAATAGTGGTTTAGAGTGATTGATAATGATGATTAGATATGATTAGATATGATTAGATATGATTAGATATGATTAGAATGGCTAATCATGATCATTCTCAGGTGGTTGGTCACCACGTCGTGAAAATATGCGCGTTTGACAACCACCCTGAAGTGGTAATAATTGGGAAAATAAAAAAATGTCAATCGAACCACCACTTTCACCGCTTTCACGACACGTGCCTGCTCGGGTCATGGAACGAGGCACTTTGGAACTCGTTGAGAAATCAACCTGGGCCCTGTGCCACAGGCTCAATCACCATCTCCTCTGCTAGCTGAGCGAGAGGGAGGTGTTCCAACACCGTAGTGCCTTTGAGACACGGTGATCGAAGTTGGCTCATCAACCAAAGATCAGTCTTTGCAAACGCCCAATGTTCCCACTGCAGCGAGGCACAAGCGACAAAAGCATGGATGGCCTCCCCCGCACCCTTGCATGTCGCCAAACCGACTTTGATCTGACTTTGTTTCCAAAAGACCTTGAGAAATCGCCTGAACCATTTCAAGCGTTGAAGAAAGGTGAAACGCTCGGGCTCCATGTATGGCCTGGTGGATGCATCAAGCCACTGCTTCTTGAACTTGATCGGCCCCACACTTCCAGTTGACTGCTGGAAATCGATGTAAAGATGGGCAAAAGTCACCCATCTCACTTCCCCCACATTGTCGCCAGTAGTTCGTCGGTTCCACCAACCTAGAAGTCGACGTACCATGGCCTCACCATATTCATGGCACAACGCAGCTGGCACTCGTCCGTCCCAGTTAGCTGTGTCAAAGGTCATAGGAAATGACCGCTTCGCCTTCTCTTGGGGCTGAGCCGGTGGATCCACCGGGTCCATGTGCAACACGCTGCACTTGGCAACTGCGAGATGCAGCGCAAAAACTTCGGCATGCAGTTGGTGGGTAACTGCAACTTCACGGACAAGTTGTTTCCAAAGCGCCCAAAACTCGTCTGACCTCTGCAGCGTGGCGTGACGTGCCACCCCATCAACTGTAGCATTGTTGACAATCTGCCAGGCCTCTGACAGATTCTTCGCTGTGTGCAGTTCTCGGTGAGCCTTGGTCTTGACAATCTGAACTCTTCGACGGCCCAGATGATCCAAGGAGTCCTGAAGCCACATCCACAGGTCAGCATTCGGGGAATTTACTTTAGCCCGCCTCGTACCTGACAGCATCAGCAAACATCGGTTGACCACTCCCAAACAATCACTATACAAGGTGACATCGACCTGAGCGACTGCTGCGTGATGCACGACGAATGCTACGCTGTACAATTCGGCACGGTACGCTGTCTGTACAAGTCCTGGCAATGGACCTGAACCCAAAATTCCGAGAAAACCACCTGACCACTCGGCAGAGCACTGATGAGCTAGGACTGCTCCCCAGCCTGCAACCCGAACGGATGCTTGACTCTGCTGAAAACATGACCCATCGGTGAAAACATGGTTCATACCTGCATGAAACTTGGTGTGCAAAGGGCTAACATCAACTGGGATTTTCAACAGAAGCTGCTGCCACTCAACCCAACTCGGCGGATGCACAGCCCAGCCTCGCAAAGTGAGGACTGGGGGGAGCTCGGGCAAATGTTGAATCACAGTGGGAGCAAGTCTTTCACGGATGCTTCGAGTATGTGCACATTCAAAGTATTTGTGTGAAAGAGAGTCAGCTTCCCCACACCATTTACACTGCGTGTTGTCTGTATCCCAGTTGGCATGCGCATCTTGTGTAAACTGACCACCGGCCAAACCTAGCCGCATCATGGCTTGTTCGTCTGGCAAAAGAGCATGGAGAGCCTTTTGGGTGGTCCCTGTATCTGCTACGTGAAGGCCAGCAAAATCTTGTCGATGACGCACTTGGGATGCAACATACCTGACCCATGCGGCCTGAAACCTCACAAGCAACTCTGAGTAGTTGACCCGCGCAGGGTGGAAAGAGCCAACTCTGTCCAGAAGTGACCCATCTGGCTGAACTCCAAAACCTAAGGACTGGAGTCTGTTGACCAAAATGGCCACCTGCGATGTGGGATTGCTGGACACTACCCCCATAGCTACAGGAAAAACTTCCGCTTGCCAGAAGTCAGCATGTTTCATTTGTCGTGCTACCAACACAGTTTGGAGTACACCCACAAAGTAAGGATCACAAGCTTGTTCAACCATTCCCAGTAGGATCAAGGGATTGACCCCGGGTTTCTGCATCCCAATGGCTTTATTGGCATGACGTCTGGCTTGCAACCACTGTTGGTTACCTAGGGGTGCTGCACTGATTGCGCGTAGGCCACGGGGCCAGGCAACTGTTTTGAGCATGCGCACTTTGGACCGGTACGGCGCGTGGCTCCCTTGCAACTGCTTCCAAAAATCCTCCAACTCCTGGAGACGCTGCACTTGGGAGCTGTTGGTGAACTGTTTGGAAAAACCCAGGTGGGCTCCCAGGTCTTTGGCTTGGCGTTTGACGGGGACGCCTGCTTGTCGAAACTGCTTCCGAACTGCTGCACTGGTGGACCACCCAAACGTCTTATGCCTATCAACCGTTAAATCAACTTTGGCACAGAACTGCAGCAACAATGAAAGCTGACGCGTCGCTGCCTCGGGGTTCCAAGTCAAGGAATCCCAGTTGTCAACGAATGAAAGCACTCTGATATCTGGGGCTTGCCAGTGAATCCATCGATGGAAGATGTGGTCAAGGACCAACATTCCGTAGCAGCTCAACCCGCATCCTTCAGCCAGCCCTGTGCTGGTATAGAAACCAGCACTGTAGCTCCCATCAACTCGAAAGTGTCTCACCATGGACGCCAAAGCACCAGACCAGGCACGGAGTACTTCCATGGGTGTGCCTGCGGCAAGAGATGCTGCAAGGATAGGCAGTCTGGGCAAACAGTTGTATGCTTTCTCTATGTCTGCAGTCAATCCTGACAAGCTACGGTTCTGATCGTATGCTAACTGGATACTATCTATGATCTGACTCCAAAGATGCATGGTCTGATGGCCCTTGCGATTCCCATGGATGTCACTATCACACCAAGCATCTGCACGATCAAGAAGGTGTCTGGACTGGAGGCTGGAATATCCACGGTAACAAAGGGAAAACACCGTTATCGGCCTGTAATCGTTGGTGCCTCGTGCGTCAACCTTCTTGGCCAATGATGCTACCTTACCTGCTGTAGTCTGAGCAGGCCAATCTCCAGTGCGTTCTGCCCTGCGAAACATGCATGCGATGCTTTCCAGTTGATTGGGCCCAATGGTGAGGAGGTCATGACGGGAAATCCCATCTAACCCCGTAGCAGAGGTCTGTTTCTTCTGGTTGATCTCTGCACGAAACAAGGTGGCAGTCACAGCTAGATGAGAGATGTGTTCCCAAGGCATCACTTTCCTAGAGAAGGCTATAATCTCATCCCAGTGACTGTGTGGAAGTCGGTCGCGACGACACCACCTCTGTTTCCATTGGGTGTGAAACGCATCAAAGATAGCATCTAGTCTACCTATCGGTCTGGCTTGCTCGACCTGTTGGCTGGGCGCCATGCCTTCAGTAGATGCAAGATACAACTTGTCCGGTGTAGCATGCACGATGTGCACTGGCTTCCCTTGCACTGTCACCGGGACCTCCGGGTTGAACTGTTGTGGAGGATCAATCAGAATGGCGCAATCGGTTGGATCAACTTCGGTCACATGCGAGGATGCCACTTGCAAAAGGCTGGTAACCGGCTCTGGGCTCGGTCTTCGCACATCACGAAAAACAAGGTTCGGATTGGTTTCATGCTGCCATTTACGATAGCTTTGCTTGGCTGATCGCAACTGTGATTCTAACCACCGGACCTCACTTTGGAAGGCAAAGAAAACTTGGTGGGCAACTTCTGGGTTAGGCATACTCCCTGGGATACAGAAGGGGTCACCTACCATAACATGTTCACGGTCCTGCCACCAACGTTCAAAGCCCTGGGGGAACCCCTTGGCATGGAGAACACTCGACCAAAGCTCAATACCATGGACACGTGCAGTGCCCACTGTGGTTGCAAAGTGCTGCTGTGCCCAGTGACGGTAGTTGTCCAACCTTCTCAATTGCTTCAACCATTGGCAGTGTTGGTGGTCATACCCCAAGAAGGTGGGTTGCACATCACACGAACGACCCTTCTTGGGCGGTGCTGCCCATCCAACGATCTTGCGTGGCTTGAGTTGTTGAGCCCGCCCACCCATCGTGGTTCTCCAATTGGATCCTAGTTGGTTCTGTGCTGCGGCTTCGCATTGTTGCCAGACCTGTTGGAACTGTTCCGTGGGGTCCTCAGCATCACCAAATGAAACCACTGGGAGGTCAAGCTCTAACTGTTGCCAGGGAACTGGTTGCGGTGTGGGCCAAACATATCGACAAAAGTCCTGTGCAGCGACTGCGAACTCTGTCCGGAGAATGGAATGATCCGCAAACACATCATCCAAAACTTCGGTGTGGCGAAAACATCTGGCAAGTTCTGGTGACACCCAACAGAAATCTTTCTGTGTGAGCTTTTTGCACGTCGCTTTGATTGGGGTGCCATGGTGCAACAGTTGCAGGGTCTGGACTTCTTTCCAACCATGTTGATGCAAAACCTTTGTAACTGGCAAACTATCAGCAAGATGGTTCCAATCACCACAGACAAACCTGGGCCCCGTTGCATTGCTCAGCAAATGAGACACAACCACTTGAAGGATGTCATCAGTCCGTTGCAGTGGGTTACGGTGGTACTTGCTAGCAGGAAAACCGTAAACAATGCCCCCCGTAATCCATGTGTTGGCAACATGTGTTCCAACAATCTGCACTCTGCCATTGTCATAAAGGTCCGGCGGCCACTGCATGCAGAGACTGCGGCATGGAAATGCGGACACAGCCGCCACCCCGGACCACTGACCTGCATCACTGTCCACAAACCTAGCTTGTACGGGGGCACCTGTGACAACGTGCCTCATGTGACTTGCAGCTCGCATGGATGATTGGAACGTCCTGGCTGCTGACTTCGTGAGGTGTGTCTCGCTGATGGCCAAGAAGTCTGCTTGGAGTTGTGCAAGTTGCATGCTCTTGCCAAACACCCCGCTTGGATTGCACACTCCGAGTGTCCACAAGCCCGAAGGGTCTGGCCCTGGTGTCTTCGCTTCACCGATACGAAAGAAACTTGCAAAGACCATAGTATTTTGCATGGGTTGGACATTTGATCTCCCGCGCAAGGTGCGCTTGCAGCAAGCGCACCTTGCGCGCGGGGGGAGAAGAATATACTCTGTGACAACGTGCCTCATGGGACTTGCAGCTCGCATGGATGATTGGAACGTCCTGGCTGCTGACTTCGTGAGGTGTGTCTCGCTGATGGCCAAGAAGTCTGCTTGGGGTTGTGCAGGTTGCATGCTCTTGCCAAACACCCCACTTGGATTGCACACTCCGAGTGTCCACAAGCCCGAAGGGTCTGGCCCTGGTGTCTTCGCTTCACCGATACGAAAGAAACTTGCAAAGACCATAGTGATCAAAAACCAAAGCTCGAACATGGAACGATTGACCCGTGTGAAAAGGCTAGCTCCACTGGTGGGTCTGGCAGTGGAGCTACCCTGGCTTCATTCGTTCCTGGGTTTCTTCAAGATGGCCTCCAGCTGTGTCATCTGCTGTTGGAACATTTCTTGCATGTGCATGCGTTGCACATCCAACTGAGTAGCCATCTGAGAATTCAACGCTTGCACTTGGGTGGTGTTTTGCTGATGGTGCTCGTTGACCACTTGCTCCAAGTGCTGGTGCTGAGTGCTCAACTGACGATGGTTTTCTGTGACCACCCTCTCCATGGTCTGCTGTTGATGCGACATTCAAGGATCTGCAAACGGCTGTCCTGGTCGTCAACTTCCATGGTCTCCTGTGGAAGTTTGGCAAGGATAGATTGTTCCAACCTCTTCTCCAGTTCTTGCAGACGATCCGGGCCTTGGGGAGTGGCTTGAGCTGCCACACATGCTTTGGGAGCCGTGGTCCATGGATCAGTGACCAACCATGGATCAGTAGGAGCAGAGCTGGCGCACAATTGCACGGTTGCTTGTTGCCCGATCACTGGGGAGCTTTGGTCTCCCATCAAACCGGATGCTTCATGGCGTGTGATCATCACCGGGCCATGGGGCAACTGCCAAATGGATTGGGAAGGTGCTTCAACAGATTGCGTGAGCCACATGACCCCTCCTTCAACCGATTTGGAGGGTTGGAGCGGTCTTGCTTGCCACCCCCATTCTTTGAACTGTTTCGCTAACATCTTTCTGTCAAAACCATATGGCCAAGGTCCTGTGTGCCACTGCAATCGTTCTCCAGGCGCTAAGAAAAGTCCATCTGGTTTCAGGCTTTGGAAAACTGGTTGGAAATGGCATGACTTGACCCGGATACCGTACCTGTGTTGAGTTCGTGCCAAACCCAGTCCATGAGGTTCGCATTGCAACTTGTGCTGGGCTTCTGCATAACTGGCCTGAGGAATCCAGACCACTTGATACTCTTTGGATGGTTCCAAGCCACTTTCAACCCTGGGCTCAACAAACAAGCCTCCTTGACCGCTGAGTTGAAGCACTGCTTGTTCGTGGGATTTTTGGTACCGGATGACTACTGCAAAATGGGTTGCTTGATCAGGCTTGACCGGTTTGCCACTGTCTGCAAAGAACTGCCGTCTGAACACGTCCAACACAAGTTGTGAAGTGTCCTGCATTGGATCAGCATGAAAACGACCACACTCACAGTCATCCTCTCTACACAGCTGCAGTGGGACAACTGCATCCAGGATTGCTTTCACTGGTTTGCTCACGAAGTGGGACCAGTCTTGAGGCCACTGGTCTTTGAAAGCGACAAACCTGGCACATGCAACTTCTTTGGCAGTAATGGAAGCATTCGGCGAAACTTGGACCTGTTCCACAATGGTACCTCCCAGCTGAACCAACGCTGCTGTCAACAGCATAGGCTCTTGGTTGAATGTACACTTTGCTGCAAAACGAATCTTTGCGCACAACATAGAACATGGCATCGTGTCAGGTGGGTTAAGCACCAGCAACGCCAGGGCTTTGTCGGTGAGCAATTGTGTTGACTGCATGAATGGTTTCGCATCATGGACCGACATAATGGCAATTCCTTGTGCCAAGGGGCCAACTTGGTTTGCCATGATCTGCTGCACTGAATCATTGTCCTTGGTACGAAACGCATTGTCCAACAGTTGCAGTTTGGATGCATCCAGTTCTGGTGGTGCTGCGACTGGTTTGCCTTTGCCTTTACCTCGTCCCTTGCTGTTTTGCTTGTTTTTGGACCTGCCTTTGCCTTGACGATCCAAAACTACCTGCTGCTGCTCATCTGCCATGACAAGTTGAATCAGTGGCTTGTGCTGATTCGCAATGTGCTTCAACGTTTTCCAGGGTTCCGGACTGGAGAGAGCCTTGTGGATGTCTTCTTTCCCCAAAGCTTGAGCAACCAGCTTCGCTCGTTGGGTTGCATTGGCTGCTGGCACTCCATGTGCTTGGAGCAAGGCAGCAAGTGGGCCATGTACATCAGTGACCCCTTCACCCCAACACCATGGTTTGGTGCATTGGCCTAGCACTGCAAGGTGTTTGCGAAAGCTTTGCTTGAACTCATCATGTCTTTGCTGAAGTTGGGATGCACTTGACGGCAGGGCACGATGGAGCACTTTGGCCTCTGCAAACGCAATGGTTGCGGCTCCACACATCTGGGATCCAAACTGTCGCCTTTCACATGTGATTTCAAAACTGCCTACCTTCAAAGCAAGGCACATGAAACCATGCAGAGCATTCATGGGATTGATGTCAGCTGCGGTGTGGTCCCAACTCGTGACTCGCAGGGTGTTGTGATGGACTTCCCACTGGTATGGAGTCCAATGCCCCCTCCACAAGACTGCCGAAATGACCTTCTTGACGTCCTGGAACTGTGACATGAATGCTTGCATGTGTTGTGAGTCACTCGACTGAGCCCAGCCTGTCATCAACAAAGGGTCTACGAAAACTACCCCCACATCTTGACACACTGCTTGCAAACGAATGAAGTGCCAAAGAACTTCATCATCTCCCCACGTGTGGAGTTGCTGGTCAAACATCTTTGTCCTCTGGTGCACAGGAACCTGTTGGCTCCGCATGGCTGCACAAAGGTGGCTGTCATACACCAGTGGTGTCACAAGCTTCACAAGCTGTGAAGCAGAAAGGTTGACCATGGCCGCAAATGCAGTGTCAAATGCATGTCCGCCTGGATGCATGGTGCCTGTGGCTACGGTTGCTGCTGGACCATCGAGTGCTGAGGTGGTGCTGGCTGGTGTCATGGACTCAGTCAGTCCTTCAGCATGCATTGAATCACTGGCCTCTGCAGCTGGATCAACCGTGCTGGCCCTGGGGGCCAGCCCCTCAACATGTGCATGGTGTCGTCTCATGCCAGATGGAGTTCCGCCAGAAGGTTCTGGAAAATCATCCCACAAACTTGGAAAGTCAGGCTCATCAGGTTGTGTTTGTGCCAACTGGTGAGGTAACTGCAGCCAAAGTACCTTCACTTCAACGAGGATGGCCACCTGTGCGACTTGCTGCCCTTGTTGATCAACCGCAACCAATGTGTCAGGTTCCACCTGTCTGAGTGCGCTCTCTGCTTGCAACAGCTGGTGCAACGTGGCATCTGGTGTGACTTGCACTGTGTGGCATGTTCCCTCGGTGTCATGGATGGTGATGGTCAATGGTTGCACA
>VSDK01024916.1:282155-316547 GCA_009767595.1 Symbiodinium kawagutii
GCGGCCATCACCTCCTCTTTGTGACCCCCCCCGACTGTATGGCTGGCAGCTCACACCAGACATCACCGTACAGGGTTCAGGGCATTCTTTCCAAATCAACTTGACCGTGGCATCTTGGGTGATGTCTGCATTGATGACAGGAACTTGCGGATGCAGCCTCGAATGCAAGTCTGCCAGGCGATGTTGCTGTTCCACAGCACATCGAGGCACAAACCCTACGGCTTTGAATCCTATGGATGAAAACCCGCCTCCTGCACAAAGCTCAACGTAGTTGGTCAAATGCTCAATGTGTCCTGGTTGATGCAACAGTAGTTGAGACTGGTCATCAATCCTGCAGCTGAAACCTGGAACAGTGGTAACAATGGTGCCTTCGACAACGGTGACCCTGTCAAAGCTTTCAGATTCGTTGGGAACATCCCCAAAAATCTTCACCACAACTTGCCCCGGGACTGTCTTGCCAATCCCCATTTGTTCAGCCCATACCACATCTGTCAGCACGAACGAAACCTGATCCTGGACTGAAGTAGTGGCCCAGTCAGGACCAAAAACAGTGTGATCCATGGCAACCAAAGGTGACCGAAAACACTCAAAAATCTGCTTGCGCTGCTCCCTACTGGCAAGGTTTTGAGCCCGAGCTCAATCGAACCACCAACCAGGTTGGGTTTGCACCTTCCGTTGGATCTTCATCAGCCAAGCTGCGTAGAGCCGAGGGAATCAATGCCATCCACCAGGGGAGTATCCAAGCACCTTGAACTACAGCTGTTTCAAGCGTTCAAAGTCCAAGCTTCACTGATCTTGAATCCATTGCAAAAGTGATTCATGGTAACACAGCAGAGGGAGGAATAGAAACACTCTGGAAGTGGGTCAAAACTAAGCCGAGAATGAAAAATCCAAACAAAAAAATAGAACAGCCTTTGTTGCTCCCATTATTCTCAGTGAAGAGTGGTATTGACCTAGAACCGTCTACCTTCATACCGGAGAGGAACGGTTCCTTTGCAACTGAGAGGCAGGTTGTCATCCTCTTCTGCCACCTGCACAATCTTCACAACTCTACAGATTTTCTGTTTGAGATAGGCAGTTTCTCCCAAGTATCTCCCAGTGAATTTCATCCCTCACCTCATTGAGGATGGACAGTACCTTAGAGTCTGAGGGCAGCGGCAGCTATGGGAGCAGCTGGCAGCGATGGCACCAGCAGCTGCCTCTCAGTCTCTGGCTCTCGCAGAGATCTCTTCCTGGGGCACTTGAGAGGTCACCTGTCCAGTTGTGAAGTGCAAGCACTAAAGAATGCAAGTGGTGGACACTAGCGGCATGAACTGATATTTTTAGGATTCTTAATCAGAAAATCAGTTAAACTATCAGCATGAACTTGCATTTTTAGGATTCAAATCATTGTGCAACTGGAAATCGCTCAACTGAGCCAACCATCGTTACCATGCCTAGGGACAAGCATGAGTACAAAGTATAACGGGCAACTATTACATATGCACCGTGGTCAACCTCTGCAAGCCACCAGTGCCAGCTATTCGAAAGTGCAACGGAAACTGCGAAACAGTGTAGCAATAACAAATGAAACGATAATCAAAAATTGAGTTTGTCAAAGTTCAAGGCTGGTCGAGGATTCCATGGAGCAATGCGGAACCTCCTCCACTTCTTCCCCTTTCGCTCGCTTTCTGCCTTGGAGTGGGTGGGAAATGGGTGGGAATCCAGGCACGTTTCCACGGACGCTATGTGCAAATTCGTCCGGAAAGCTGTCAAAATGTAGTTGCAGGAACGGTATGGCAAGAAAGACTCGAAACATGTACAGTAAACTCCCCGAACAAAAAAAGACGAAAAAAGGTGTACAAGTAAGACTCTTCAGATGCACTTCAGACCCACTGAAAACCTCAGAATGCCCTGAATGTGCTGTTTCGGCGCTTGGGTCCAGAATGATGCTATTGTGGAGCATTCTAGGGTGGAAAATGTTTGACTTGCATGACATATCAAGACTAAAAAGTAATGTGGCGGGGTCCTATAAGATAACTTTCATACTTCTTTGAAACTGAAGAGGAGCTCCGCAAAAATCCGTGGATAAGTGGATCGAAGGTTCAAGCACTGTACCGACTAAACAAAGGTCTCTCCACCGCTGAGGCCATGTCGTACTTTGCGCTGTGGGACTGGTGCTGGTGCTGGAAGCTCCTGTTTCAACACCGAGAGTGACGTTCTTCCGTTGGACAAATTGGACCATCAGTTCACCTTCCAAAGTGGCCAACTCTTCCAATTGAGGCCTGTGACAGGCCTGCGAACCTCAAAGATACATATTATGGACAAAAGTCTGTCTCACAAAAGTGGCCATGTGGGAAATAAACTGGGTCGTCCCTTCTCGGTTCTGAAGGTTTGGTGGTTGTTACAATCTTATTGGTGATAAAGGTTTGGGGGTTATCCGTGCTGGGTTGTCTCCTATCGGTTCTGAAGGTATCCTACACGTTGGAAAAGCGACACGTCCACCCGAACCCTAGATTTGAATTGACACACTTTTGCCGGATGCTCATATGGCCATGGGTCAAAACCCCGTACTGCTGGTTCCCGCATCATTATCCATTGTTTTCCCTACTAGTGTTGCTTATTATCCCCCATTAGTTGGTTGATTAATACTGACCCATCACTGCATCACCATATGATCCCTTGTGCAATGCGCTGTCGGATGCGCAGTTGACCACCTCCAACACGCGGTTGACCACGTCAGACACGCGTTGCATCTCCTGGACCGCGACCATCTCGGGGTCCCAAGCACTGCCATGGACCCCGGGTACCGGGGACCCACTGGGCACCCACTGGGTACCCCATGTCCTACCTACCAACCTACCGTCCATCATTGCAGTCTGCGCTCTACCTTCCTTTTGGGAGGATTGGAGCATTGTGATGCATGGTGGTCTTGTGAGGCAGCAAGATACATGGACATGTAACAATGCGTAGCTCTCCATCCAGTCAGTGACGGAGATTTTCACTCCCAATTGCATCTCCATGTTGTTCAGAACCTTGACAAAAAATCAACGCTAGAGCGGCCCACGCCGAAGCAGCAAGAAGCGAAGAGAAAGCAGCTCTAAGGTCATCACTAGGGTTGCGCTCAAAGAGTCAATGCCATCCTTGGATTGCATCAAATAACCGCACTGCTAGGGATGCTGAAAGCCGGCTCCATCAAGCTCGTGCTCAACCCAGCTTCCATCTCATTCAGACCTTTCATGACCTTTCTATCTAGGAAGGTATTCATGTGCAGTTTTGTTTCTTCTTTCGGTCCTTGACCAAGCCTGACGCAACTTACACAGCCCAACATCGCTCCCAGAAGTCACAGGTTGTTGTTGAGATCCGTGCCACGAGCTCAGAGTCAAGGGTCATAGTGTCCTCAGCCACCTAGCGATGTGCAGAAAAACATGTCAGAAACGTAGAAACGTGCAGTTTGTACACAGACATAACCATAAATGATCATATTACATTAGTTAATACTAATGTGCAAATGTACTGGTACACATATAAAACAATCATAAACGATCATAATCATAAATGATCACAAATGCAAATGTACTGGTACACATTTACATCATCTTACATGTTTGGTCCGTGTGACTGCATATGTTAGATGCTTGGGGATTCCTGCCTGAGTCGCCACTCACATAACCTATCACCTTCTTAGACCACCCTTGCCATCCCTTGCCTCTGACAGAATGGCCATCACCTTCTCAGGAATTTCCTCCAGGAGTACAACTTGGCAAGATCTGCACCACTTGTCAAGCCAAAGCCGATGTATAGATTTTCACAGCTAAGCACCAAAGCCCCTGGCTGGGCCTCTGCAGCTGCGGTACTTGTAGCTGCTAGGGCTAGAGTTTCTGGCATATCCTGGCTCAAAATGCAATCCAGCAATCCATGCTACATTTTCAAGCAAAAGCTGCTCATTTTGTCGTTTAAAGGATCACTGCCTCAAAAAAAGCTGATTGTGTTGTCATCATGAGTCATGTTCTATCTTCTATCATGTTGTAGTAGAGCAAACGATTTCTCTCGGTCTATGAGTGCGCAGGTGATGCCATGCGACCTCTTCCTCAGATTCCCAGCTCTCATCATCATCGTCCTGCCGAGTCAAAGGGCCGAGCCTTGCCTTCGAACCCTGGATTTCAACCGTTGCTCACCCCGCAGCTCCTCAGACAAATCATACCTGCGTCAAAAAAACTCAGGGCTGCCAACAGGATCCAACAGGTACTTTAGGAAGTCTGAGAAAAAAGGCGCACCCATGGTTCTTTGGGAAGTCTGAACAAGCCGACCCAGGATGACCAGGCCATGTGGCTCTGCTCGCAGCTCTGTGGCCAATCGATCAACAGCGGACTCATCAGATCTCGTCAGCCTGTAAGGTGATACAGCGAGGAGTTTCGCTGCTTCCGACCCAGAAGCTGGCCATTCCTGCGGAGCTGAAGAGGTTCACGTCCTTCATTAGTGACTGCCAAACACAATCTCTGGATGAAACGATGATTGGGAAACAAGCATTTCATTAATGAAAGTTCAAATCTTGTCATTTTATCTATGGATTTGTGAAAGTTCATTCCCGAGCATGCTGGAGCCAGGTTCGCTTGGGACCTCGTAGCAGTCGCAACCTTGTTGGGGGAAAACCCAGATTTGAGGTAGATTATGGAGCTTTGGTAACTTCAGTGATTCTTGATCCCCTTTCCGCAAGAAGTATATGTTCGCAAAACTCTTTACATTCTGTTTTTGACCTGGCAGTGGGTCAAAACCCCGTACCCCTGGTTCCCCTATCACTAACCATTGTTTTCCCTATGAGTTTGTTGATGATGAACCCCATTGGTTGGTTAATATTGACCCATAGCCACCTGTAACTTTCCTGTCAGGTTCCCCTACAATTTGTCACGACAAAGCGGTTGGTACACGCAGTTTTTCCAGTTGTGAGCCTTCCAACGGACAAACTCCACGCCCTCATAGGACACATAGATTCGGCCGTTGGGAAGAAAGCCATCACCTCAGCCACCATGTGAAGGTGGCAGACATGGACCTACACTTGGTACCTGGATGGCCATAATGCAAGTGGTGGTTTCTCAGACTAGGGGTACCCAACAATAGCTGGTTTACTACTAAAAAGGATTATGAAAGGATGATTTGGGGGGGTCCCATATTTCGAGAAACCCCAATTTGCACTGCCACGTCTGCAAGCCTCAGAAAATGCTTGGAAATTGCTAGCTGCTCTGAGGGCAAGACCATAGTCCAAGGGAGAGTTTCCTAACCCCGCATTCATGGTTAGTAACGGTTTGTCCTACTACTATAAGTGGTTTATATCAAGGATGACTGGCCCCCCTATGACTTGCGAAACCATCATATATCAACCATAGATTCATGCTGATACTGTTTTCTCCAGATCTTGGTACGAACTATGGATAGGCTGCACGTAAATAGCGTGAGCCCCTCGCTCATGTGGGTTTGGAGCATCACAGTCAAACAAGACCGGTTGATCCGGGTTTCAGTGGTCTGCTGAACTCAAGACACATGAGAACGCATTTTACAGCATATATTGGACCACTGGCAAACAACTAATGTGCGAAACAGAGATTTGAGGTGTCAACATTAATCTACTCTGCGACAGCAGTGTACACTCTGCGCACGGAGCCAACGGCTGCTGAAGGCCAAGGAATGGAAAGCTGAAAGGTGGCTGGTCGCCAGTGCAAGACTTCAATCGAAAACGCCAAACTTCAAAAGGCGAGTCATCCGCTTGGCACTGATTTTCACATGCCTACGTCAGAGCCTTTTCAGCCTTTCAGAAAAAAAAAACTTTCCGTCTCCGAGCCTTGAAGCCGACAGCTGTGCGTAGAAGGTTGCTCTTGCAAGTTCATGTGCCTGAAACAAGCTACGAGGAAGATGGAAACATGTGGAAACAATTGACTTTGACATGGAAGATTGACAATGATGAGCTCACTCGTAGGTAGATGCAGTAGATACCAGCACTGATAGGCAATCATACACTTCCCAACCTTGACATCGCTATATGTTGCAACAGGGCCACTGAGACATCCCCAGACCGCAGCTTGCCCCATTTGTGCTGCATAAGCCCTGCTGTTCTTCAGCACGGCTTCCCGACTTTGTACAAGTGGCCAAGGCACCACATGTCCATGGTGTGGTGGAAACTTCAACGAGGTCAAACGCAGTTTTGCTTGTATAGACTAAGTTGATGCTAACTTTGGGACCGAAGATTTGCAACTGGGGATGCAAAATATGTTTGTTTCAATGGTTTCTAAACTGCCACAACTAGCTCTTGAGGTGCTCTTTTTGTGGTGCTCTTCCTATTACGTTCTGCCCGTGTGGATCAGTCAATAGCTTCACAATTAGCTTCATACTTCCAAGTAAGTGCATCCGCCTACACATTGAGAAGTTTGATCGAATAGTTCTACGTGTGTAATGTGTATCAACATATATCAATTAACAATACGTATAACTAGGTATATGCGCGGATATATTCATCTTTCGTATAAACATTGCAGGGTCACATTGCATGTATGCAACCATGTATGCATGAATGCATGTCGAAACTATGTACATTCTGATACATAATGTTACATACGTATGGTATTGTATGTCTGTAGATACCACTATGTGCTGAGGTAGGCATACAGGCAGGCATGTATTTGCAGATGCGCTTGGCATTTTGATTGAAGCAGTAGTGACAAAGGTCACAAATTGATCACAACAAGCCGCTGAAATCGTGTCAAACGGAATCCATCTATCAATGTCCTAGCTTTGTGGCCAGAAATCTATCTGAGCATTGGAGCTGGTCTGGCATCGTGCCTAGGATGCCTAGGTAGATGAATTCTTCACTTGCTATGCTGTTCAACAAACCTTGACCTTGTACGAATTGAAATTCTAGCATATTGCCGTACATGATTCTGAGCTTGCCGTACTTTAGTAACTTCAGCGAGCAATTTCACTATGACTTGGTGGCACCATCTTTTTGACATCACAGAGAAACCATGTGACTGTGGGCCAGCCGCTGTTCCAAATTTCCCGCTGTGAAGGATCTCCCCACATCACCCATTGCGATTGGTACAACTAGTTCCAGGTATTTACCCAGTCTTGTTCTCTGCTGAACTCAAGTCTTTGGGAAGGACCAGTGTCCCAAACACAAGTGGTACAACCCTAAACCCAGAATGCTAAAAAATCAAACCCCAAATGCTGAACTGCAAACGTTCAAACTGCTGCATAGGCTTACAGCACCTTCTATTGGATCTTTTGGCATCTTCTCAAACAGAAAAAGTTACTAGTATTGATGCTGAGGATCGTTTCAGGCTGGGACAAATGATGAAAATTTGCGTGTAGATACACTAGCTCTTAAACAGTTTAACCATGTTAAACCTGGCCACACATATCCTATGTGAATCCCCGTTTTTCCATGTCCATTTCTAAGTGTCTCATTGCATCCAATATTTCTGAACTGCAAAGTTGGACCAAATCTGGTGCCTTTTTTGGATGTGAAACGTGCACTGCATTGGCATCGCTCCACAGCTTGCCGCCCGGTTCCTACTTCTTCTTCAGCGAGGCTCCTCTGACAGATTCTCGGGTGCTGGGCCTTGAGCCTCTGACAGATTCTCGGGTTCCAGGCCGGGAAGATGACTGTTTGCTCATTCCTGGCAGTCCGCAAAAGCCTGTCTTCCACTTGGCTCATGAGTCTCTCATGAGTATTCCTTGCTTCAAAAACTGTTTGAAGTGAATACTATACTGACTATGGCTTTGCTTCATGTGGGTGTTTCTCAAAATAGGGCTACCCCCGAATCATCCAGTGCATTAACCATTCATAGTAGTGAACCAACCATTTTGGGGCCACCCCATGGCTTGAGAAAGCACCGTATCACGTGTCACCACTTTGCTTCCCAATGACATGCCACACCGCAGTGACTGCGTGGTGGCCATCCCCGTCCCCCCGAGTCAGCGCACCGCTGCGCTTGGAACCTTTGGACCCAGGCCTGGCCAGGTGGACTGAAAAGGTGAATGAATGGCCAGTCATCATCCATCACTATGATTAATAGTGAAATCAAGAGTGAAATGGATGATGATTGGCCATTTATTTCACTATTGATACTGAAATCACTATTAACC
Organism: Symbiodinium kawagutii; assembly: GCA_009767595.1. Classification (NCBI taxonomy): domain Eukaryota; class Dinophyceae; order Suessiales; family Symbiodiniaceae; genus Symbiodinium; species Symbiodinium kawagutii. The sequence continues at coordinate 290,271 of VSDK01024916.1, forward strand.
ATCAATAGTTAGATCCATCATCCATTACCACTTTAACAATAGTAATGGATGTGATGAAATTATTAACAATGGTAAAATTACGCGCAAACCCCCAGTTCGCCCACAGGGCGAACTGGGGGGTTTGCGCGTGATAGTTTATGGTTTGTAGTTTTAGGGTTTTCGGGTTTATGGTTTTAGGGTTTTAGGGTTTATGGTTTCAAGGTTTTATCGTTTTTCTCAAAGGTTTTTAGGTTTTTGGCTGAAAGGTTTAGTTTTTTAGGGTTTATGGTTTTAGGGTTTTAGGTTTTATTGTTTTAGGGTTTTAGGGTTTATGGTTTTAGGGTTGTATGTCTCCAGAATGCAAGCAAAACACAGGTCAAGGACCTGCGCGCGCCGTCAAGATACGCTTCATGTCACACACGTGCACTTTGTCCCGTAAAAACCCATGTTTTTTGACGTTCCAAGACGCTGACGACAGAGGCGCGGGCAAACTGGGGGGTGTGTCCTTAAAATTACTAGTAATAAGAGTAATAATAATAATAACTACCATAATTAGTCATCATCCATAGAATAATAGTGAAATCAACTCAATCATTATCAATGGATCGTGATAAATGACTACTGGATATTTTTTAATCAATCAATTTAAATGGTAGTTTCATTCAACCATTAGTAAATGGATAGTTAACCATCAATAGTTGATTGATGAAGTGTTCACCATCAATTTATCATTATCAAGCGTCAACCGACCATGAATCAAACATCAACCAGCCAACAAGTTACAAAGACACAACGATTCCGGCTTTTTACTCCGCTCTGCAGCAAATTTGTCAATTTATAAAAGATAATACAAAAACAGATAAGGAAAACACACACTCTGAACAGCCCTATCCCAAGGAACCCTATCTTCATGCCGAGCCAGACCCCAGGCAATGAAGATTTGAGGGTCATTTTCCTCATACAATCTACCGAGCCAAACCCTCGAGTGATTGTTATGACGGAAAAAGCTGTTAGAGGTGTTATTTGAGCTCAAAGAACTGAGCTGCTTTTGTTTCGCCACGCCCTTTTCTGCCCTTCTTGCTGCCCAGGAGGAAAAAACTCCCGGGTGGCAGTGGGGGGGCACTTGAACAGAAACCCTACGGAGTAAGCACCTAACATGTTGTGTCTTAACCCCCGGGGCCGGGAATACAAAGACACAACGATTCCGGCTTTTTACTCCGCTCTGCAGCAAATTTGTCAATTTAAAAAAGATAATACAAAAACAGATAAGGAAAACACACACTCTGAACAGCCCTATCCCAAGGAACCCTATTTTCATGCCGAGCCAGACCCCAGGCAATGAAGATTTGAGGGTCATTTTCCTCATACAATCTACCGAGCCAAACCTTCGAGTGATTGTTATGACGGAAAAAGCTGTTAGAGGTGTTATTTGAGCTCAAAGAACTGAGCTGCTTTTGTTTCGCCACGCCCTTTTCTGCCCTTCTTGCTGCTACTACCACGGACCCCCGATCTTCCGCTTCGCGGAGGCTCAAGGGTTTTGAAGGATGGAGAGTGTACATTTTGGAGGTAGATATTGTGAAAAGGCTTGACATACTGAGAGGTCACAGGGATACGCATGCTAGCAAGCATGGAGAGCCCTTCGTTGAGATAGATCCGCGCACTTTTCTGTGCTTGCCACCTTCCTTGGAGGAGGATCCTATCTAAAGAGTGATGCCTACTAAACCAGTATGCGGCGCCTCCGCGCCGGAGGCTATACGGTCGGAAACCGAAGCTCTCCAGGTGGAGGGCTTCCACGGCCAAATTAAACAGCTTTCGCCACTGGCTAGGAGAATTGGCCAATGGAGTGGAGCTTTGAGCTATGCACTTCCATCGTTGCACCAATTTAACCACGGGCTCATAGCCAAGGATTACGCTTTCAGCGGCTCCTTGTCTTTTGCCACTTTTGGTTAGCCCTAGCGAAATCAAAACTTGACGCTCTCGTGTTCCAGAGAGCATATGTGAAGACCGTAAACCTAAAACTTCACCAGTGCGTAACATGGTGTAAAAACCGACCAGGAGTGATATTCCGAAAGTGTAATGACCCTTAAAGAACGCCCATCCTGCCATGGCTTGGACCAAGTGCTCAGGCAGGGGCGGGGCCCTATTCGGAATTTCATTAACTTGCCAAGTACGAAGTAGGCGCCATGCACCTGGAAGGTTACCTCGAAGATTAGGCTGTACATCTTGGAGCCCAGCTAAGGTATCGCAAGCTTTGCCGCATCCCATGCCAGTTGCCCACATATGTTCAAGGTATTCACATGCCAATGGATCCACAAGAGTTTTATCTCGCGGAAGGCTCTTTTGTTCAGATTTTAAAAACATGAGAAAGTCATTGACTGCTGCTGTATATCTCTTCTTCGTAGAAGGCTGCACTGTTAACTCTTTCAAGGTTCCCAACTTGCGTCGTTGTTTAGCTCTCTCTTCCTCAGACCGCGCTTCAACAAACCTTTTAGGCATGTCGGAATTTGGTCCGAACCCTCTGACGCCCCCACCTGGAGGGTTTGTCAGCTGGGTTCAACTCAGTATGTATGTAACCCCAGAGGGGCTGTACATTGGCGGCGAGGATGAGAGCGTTGATTCTTGAAAGAATTCTTCTGAGCTTGCGGGAGCTACTGCGGCCTCGGCTCAGTGAGCGCAGGCAAACGAGACTATCTGTGAGATGCAGGAGTCGGACTCCCGTGTGAAGACGATGTTCCAGACGATATCGCAGGGACGTTAAAATGGCGCGCATCTCGAGCACATTGATGTGCTCTTTTCCTTGCACCCATTTCCATCCTGCACAAATGCCCCACTTCCAGAGCTTGGCTGGCACCGTGGCACGCAACCGTTGGAACCTGACCAAGTTGTCAGTAGGGGAGTTGAGCATCAAATCTTCACCTTTCATGGAGATGAGGTTGCCCAGCTTGAAAGCAAGCTTGTATGCCGGTGCCAGAGGTTGCAGCACCTGTGGCGGGTTCAAAGGCAATCTCACCAAACGGCCTTGTACTGAAAAAGATGAACCAGGTCGCAGAGCATCGAGAACATCTTGGGGAATAGGTGTTGGACATAGGCCCAAAGGACCCAAGACTTGACCCCAAAGCCAAGCCACCACAGGCACACTCCAAATGTTTCCCAAAAGGGTAAGCCTCAGATCTGCGTGAGCCACCGAATTACGCTGTGCTTTGACAACGCAATTTTGAGTGTAGTTGAGGGGAAACCCCAACATTAACTCACGTTCACAGACATCGGGCACCCGACATTCATTGCGACGATTCACCAAACAGTGGGCTTCTTTGTATTGGTAAGGGGGGAAGCGGTGGCTATCAGCCATCCACCGTTGCAACTCCCGATCAGTGCAGGAGTGAATGCCAGCGGGCTTTCGCCCTGGCTTGTGTTGAGGTCTCGAAGTTGTAAAAGTGGGAAAAGGTTGGCTAGGGTCTACCTTAAGCCATCCTGATCGTACTACCTCTTTAAGCGATTGTTGACCATGAAGACGAAGTTCAGCAGGACGAGGTTCGACAGCAGGAGACAGTTCAACCATGTCTCCCGCAACCAACTCCCAGGTTACCCAATACAGTCGGGGACGATTGCACCACGTCAATGTACCAGCGTTGCAGGACCAGGGAGCAGACCCAAAACTGGAGGACATGATATCCCGATCAGACTGATCCATAATAGCAACACTCTCCATAAGGGTGTGTACCACACACCAAGGAAAATGCTTCTTCAGGAGACCACGCACGCGAGGCACATGTGTGAATAGGCATGAGCGAACGTCATGTAACGCGCCACGGCGATCAACATTCAATCCACTCACTCCCTGACAAGGTGGCCCACCACCCAGGGCAATCACTGACGCCTGTGAATACTTGACCGACCAAGCATGCCCCATAGCATCATCCACCAACTCGACGTTCTGGACAAACTCAGTGTTTGGGTAATGGCTCTCGACAACACGGTGTGCTGCATCTTGAGTTTCAACAGAAATGCGGGCAAGAACCTGGATACCCAAGGCATCCAAAGCCACACGGAGAGCGGCAATACCATCAAACAAACCAACACTCAACACCTGGTGTTCATGGCGTGTCTCAGGGATCTCTCCCCGCAGGCCTCCATGGGCAACCATGCTACCAAAAGGAGTCAAGGACAGGCTGCGGCAAATGCCTCCTCCAGTAGTAGAGGCGTCACTACAAGTCACCTCTGAGTGCATATCCAGACGAAAGTCCAGACGAGACAAAGGTAGAACTCCAAGAAAGCGCAAGACTTCCAGCTTGCAAAGCTCAGGAGTAACTTGGTAACGCTTGCCACATTCATTGAAACTTTCAATGTGGCTCCACACTCGGTTGAGTCCTCCCAAGAGTGGTCTGCGAAACATTGAAAAGTATACCAAACCTCCACATACTACTTGCCACTGTCTTTGACTAGCGGCCCGTGAGTGACAGAGACTCACGCCTAGAGCGAAGTATTTAGCAAGTTTCGCTTCTCGAGGGTATGCGACCCCGGCTACACCGTCCACGGTGGCTCCTTGAACTTCAGCTTTGGAGGAGCGGCTGACCGCCTTCTTGACATTGCGAGGGACCCTCCAAACTTCATACTCCTGACGGAGTGCCAAAACGCCCTCAGGTGTTGACCCTTCGAGTTCCACCATGTTGGTCGCTTGGACTTTTTCAAGAAGGTCAAAATTATCAAGGTAAATTCGCCAGGAGGAAACTCCCGTGCGAAAAGTTCTGTCTTTTCTCAACTCGTGCTCAGGAGCATTAACTCCCGTGTGCTCAGTCCTTTCTCCAGAGGCAAGTACCAAGTTTCTGTGTACATGCTGAGCTAAGCTAACTGAGTTAACAAAGCCCATAGGCAAGACACGAGATGCAAGGTACACCCTTTGACCTTGGAGATGAGCTGGCAACGCACAGTCTGGTACCAATTTGTTAAAAGCAAGGAACTTGGTCCAAGCAGATGGAACAGACATTGTATTGAAAAAACATTTCACATCCTCACTTGAAACCAAAAGGTTTTCTGAAGGTTGTAAAAAGTAGGCAGACATGCCACTCCAGGAGGGCAAAGTGTTTATATCTCCCGCCAGCCCCATGCACAAGGCATTTAGGGGAATCAAATTCATGATTAAACGAAAGATCTCGTGGCCTGAAACACTAACCTCATCCTTTGTCACTCCAAAGAGACCATTCAAGAGAGGTCCTCTGCCTGTGTCGAAAACGCATGACTCTTCCAAGAAGGTGCAAACTCCAGCCTTGACCAGACCTAGGCAGACCGCAGGCCACTCGTCATCAGCTACCATAACCCGAGGGGGGGGCACCAGCACCCATTCATCCCTAGGCTTTAGGTAGTGGTCAAAGTTTTCAACATAGTGCTTGCACCCATGTGTACACACGTCTTCCAGTGGCACCAGTCCAATTTCTCCCGGAAGGGCCGGGGAGATGTTTGGCCAGGTGAACCACCGCGCAACCAAAACCTCATCACCTTTGTAGTCCACTGACTTGACACGGAAAAGGTCACTCCAGCTGAAGTCTTCCAAGGGAGCGGTGATGCGGCAGAACCTTTTGACATCTTGGATCAATCCTCTCAAGCATTGCTGTTGGACTTTGTTGATCTTGTTCTCAGAAAAAACTTCTTCACCCCAAACGGAATTCAACGAGACACACACACACACAACAACCAACACAACTCCAAATCCGAAAGAGACTCATCAAACTCGAGCAGAACACTTCTAGAAGTGGGTAAAGGGTATATCGACTTAGTTGATCCCTTCCCCGTGAGCTGGCTGCAAAGCGGCAAGACTTCTAGAAGTTGTTGAAAACGGTAGGGCCCACATGACACTAAATCACTCTTCTCAAGCAGCTGCGGCGCACAGTCTTTTTGGCGGGCACTCGGAGATGCCAGTGGCGGCTCGTGAGAGGCTGGGCCACTCTGCTCCACGTCTGCAGCCGGTTGGCCGCCATGGAGGCGCATCGAAGAATTCACCGTCGCATCTTCTCGAAGGACAGTGTTGGAAAAAGTCATCTCGGGAGGCGCAACCCTCCCACTGTACTGCTCAGCCAAGCTTCTGGGTCCGAAGTGGGAGGCCAATGCCTGCCCTCCCTGATACACTTCACTTGAGTTCGGTCTGGCTGCAAGGGTGGAGGTGCCACCACTTTCCACACCTCCATGGGCAGGATGCCCACGTCGATCCTCACTCTCAGGAGCCTTCACGTCTCCTCTCGCGGTTTCTGCTTTGCTTCGTTTTTTCCCTTGGTGCCTTTGCGATCCTTCCCAGCACCCTTCTTGTAACTTCCATCGTCCTTGCCCTTCGACGATCCCTTTGCACTCGATGGTCTTCCATCGCTTTGAGCTGCCTGCGCCCTGATCTTCGCCTCCTCGTAGGTCTCCTTCCTCGCTGCCACCAGCTCGGGTAGAGGGGTAACACTCACCCCTTCCTGGATTGACAGCTCCAGGCGTTGAGCCACCGACCAGCGCGTGCCGGTTATTACCGACTCGCAGCTCTTGAAGCGTTGCAGGAGGGTGTCTATGGCCGTAGACACCCTCCCGGCCATGAGAAGATCCACCGCTGAGGCGATGTTCAAAAGTTCTCGCTGCTGGGGTCCGGTGCTCTTCCTCAAAAGCACCTGCCTGAAGTAGGCTAGGCAGCAACCCTTCAAGGCACCACCTTGGTCATGGTCCAAGCTCCCGATCTCTGTCAGGAGATGGCTTCTCATGCTGTTCAACGTCTGACATCCTAGGGTGCCGGGTACTTCTCGGCTATCAGCCGCACCCGTGATGCCTCCTCGAACAGGCCCTCGGTGGTGCTCATCACCTCTGCTTTGCTCCCGGGATCCATGGAGCTCTCCTCCGATGTTGAACTGGATCTCGCTTTCTTCCGAAGAAATCTCTTTGCTCTCCTCGACACTTTCTTCCGAACTGACTCGGATGGGTCCAGGCCCGTTCCTGCGAAAAGAGCTGTGGCTTCCTTCACGCTGGCAGCCTTCGCTCTCTTCCCTGAAAGGATGTCGACCTCGGAGGTCTGGCTGGAGCTTCCTGACGAGCTCTCCTTCTTCTTCTTTTTCTTTTTCTTTTTCTTCTTGTCTTTCTTCTTTTTCTTGGCTTTGCCGTCTCCTCCTCCTTGATCTCCTCTTGCAGGAGCCACTGCTTCGGCTCCCGGAGGCACCACATTCGCTGCATCCAGCCTCCTCTCTTGCTCGCGCAACTCGGCCAGGTCGTCGTGTCCTGGGCCAACTTGCATCAAGTTGGTCAGCCACCCGTCCTCTTTGGTCATGTCGAGCACTTGACGAACGTCCACCCCGTGGATCAAGTCCTCGGCCGCCTCCATGTAGTTGCACCCGGCTGGACACAGGTGGACTCTTACCGTCCGTGGAGCGTTGCTGGTGCCCCACGTCAGGAGCCCGTCGGAACGAGTACCCATCAGCTTCCCTAGGAGATAGATCTCTCCCGAATGGACTTCCACTCGAAGGATCTCCAACGACGCCATGGTCTCCGCCCCGAAGTAGTAGCACTTCTCCAGGACCATCTTGTCGCCCTGCCTGAACGTGATGGGGTCCAACAGGTGAGCCCGCACCACTTCTCCATGGTTCCACTTCTCTCCTGGATCTCTTGCCACTACTGCTGGGGATCCTGCCGGCCTCCTCAACCTCAGTCGTCCTCCAGGGACTCTGCCCCGTCTCAAGGCCCTCATAGGAGCCGCTCCTCCATGGCCTCTTGCTCTTCCTTTGGCTTTCGCTTTGGCCTTCGCGACTGCCTTGGCTTTTGCTTTTCCCTTTGCAGCCGCCTTTGCTTTTGCCTTTGGCGCCATTGCTACGCCCAACGGCGGTTCCTCTCTCGCGCCCTCTCGTAGCCTCTCTGCCTATGTTTGATGCCTTTGCTTCGTCCTTTCCTGGACCTGCTCCTCTCTCTTCGTCCTCTCCTCTCTGCTTCGTTCGCTTCGCCGTGACGACGATTTGGGGGTGGTCCTCGGGGCTCTGCCGGCCTCAAGGTCCTATGACGATCCTCTTCCTCCTTTCGGCGAAAGTGCTCTCCCGCACTTCCCCTTGCCAAGCTCCTCAAGCCGTATCCACTCGGATCAGCTCTGACTGCCTCTTCCTTAACTGCACCTGGAGCTCGAAGATCTCCCGGCGGTCGAAGGGGCTCAGACTTCTTCCGTCTGATCTCAGAGGGTGAGTCCTCCGGAGTGACGTCCTCGAACTCGGCGTGGGGTTGATCTCCAGGCACTGGCCTGGCAGCTTCAGCCCGTTCGGGTCTCGGACTGGGTGTCCTCTCCTCCTTCTTGACCTTAGGACGAAGAGTGCGGCTCTTCCTCTTTTCCTTTGCCTTCTCGCGGCGCTTCCTCCTCTTCCGAGCCTCTTCCTCCTTGGCTTCCTTCTTGGATGCAGGGGCGGCCACCCCCGACGTATCCTCAGGAGATTTCACTCCCGTTCCACCTGCTCTGGCAGCTGTTCCCAAGTCAGGAAATCTGGGCTCCCCACACCCAGAAGTTTCGACCAAGTCCTCAAGGGCACCGCAGCAATCACGAAGGACCCGCAAGGCACTCGCCTCTTGATCCAGGCGAAGTTTGCCACCCTTGATCAAGGTGCCAATGCGGGTATATGTGCGGCACGTGGAGCACGGGTCCCCCGAGAACAGCAAACACGAGGGGCAAGGATTCATCCACTTGAACAGAAACCCTACGGAGTAAGCACCTAACATGTTGTGTCTTAACCCCCGGGGCCGGGAATACAATTGCTCAAACATGAATCATCATTTTAGCATCATACAAGCACTGTATAATCGAATATTAGTAACCATTGACCAACCATTGTTTAACCATCCAGTAACCACCAATTTACCATGAATTAAAGCTTGAATTGACCATAAACTGACCGTCAATTAACCACCTTGTTCCTCTACAAAGAGATCGAAAACAGTATCTTGTTTCAATTTTCCTTCCAAGATTTCTGAGCATCTTGCGGTTCACTCTTCAGTGATGTATGCGGCGATCTGTGATGTCCCATCTATGAATTGCTCAGAACGCGCAGCTGCCGCTGGCTTCCTTTTCTCTCATGGAGGCCCCAGCAACTCCCACAGAAACTCTTGTTCGGGGCTCAAGATATCCTCAGCTTGGTCAGCAAACGATATCTCCTGTCCTTCAGGCAATATCCTTGGCTGGTGTCACAGCTCACCGAAAAAAAGCAAGTATGCTTGAGAATTGCCAATGTTCCAGCATCAAATTATATCAATTGGTCATTTGAACAACTTCTTGCAAACTACACTGAATGTTCTGCAAGCAGAGTTGCCACTTTGCTCCTGTTTTCAGATTCCAATCAAATCGAAGCATCCTCAGCATGCTATCAGACGGCAAAGGGTTCCATGGCCAGAGCAAACACTGCGGCACATGCCTTTTCAGCCCAGCTCTGAAACGAGCACCTCTGATGAACACACTAGTCTCGAAACGCCAAGCAGTAGAGAAACAGCCCAAACTGGGCGGTTTTGCCATTGCGAACCATCCACTGCGAGTCTCAAATAGTTCTTGAAAGGTGTCAAAATGCGTGAAGATGTCTCAAGATGTCCCAAGATGTATCAAAATGTATCAAGATGTCTCAAGATGTATCAAGTGAGAGTCAAGTGGTGAAGAGATGTGAAGAGCAGTAGACTTCTCACCGCTCAGACTCCCTTCCAGCTCAGCCACTGCTTTCCTTCTCCCCAAGGCATCTCCAGGTGGAGCAGTGGCCCATCTACAGTGTTGGGCTGAACCTGGTGAGAAAGATCCAAGGTCAAAGGGACATGGGACACTTCCCACTCCACGTTGAGCAGAGATGAAAGTAGTAAGAGAATCAGTAGCAGTAAGAGTATAAGCAAGGGTATAAGTAAGAGTGTAAGTCAGAGTATAATATCATAAGTAAGAGTATGATTCAGTACGATCATGTGTTATTAGTGTGTACCCTTCAGACCCATCTCAGAACGCACAACCTGAGCCGAGCGGCATGGCTTCTGCAGGTGACGATGTCTCCCGCATCCGCAGCAACCGGTTTCGGCAGGGCCAAGAGCATCGCACTCCAACTGATATCGACATCAGTCAAGGAGTTCCTGGCGCGAGCTTCAAGTGCGCAACATTCAGTGCATCATTCATGACACATCTATCAGCTCTGAGAATCGAACAAAAAAGAACTATGAGCAACTGTATAATCAAGCAGTGAATATTAACAACTACAGATTATGTAATTTGTCAAGAAAAAGAAAAAATGCGCATTGATACTTGCGACACTAGCACCCGGAATCTTGCGGACTCATGCAGGCCAGCGACAAGCAGTCATTTTCGTTGCCAGATGGAAAAACCTGACAAGTGGAGGACTGGGCAACCACACCAAGTTGATCTGATCAAGAAACGGCGTCGATTTGTATTGTACATGGTTGCTTTGGAAAGGAACTCGCCTCAACCCAGATCAGAAAGCCCTGCCAGAACCCAGAAGAGCTCAGCTTGAACTTCGCCTGCCGCTCTTGGGAAAGCATGGTCTCCTCTCATCCAAAACAACATCCACTCGGCCCAATTCATGGAATGCATTGATAGGAGCAGTTCCGCATATTTTGCACTTGCATGCTGAACCGAATTTCTATGCACTTCACTTAGTTTGAAGCGCTCCTCAAAATTGTTGAAGTCGTAGTATTCCAGAGTGGCAGCTTCCGATAAGGCAAGCCTTCTCAATAAAGCGTGGATGATCACTGATGACATTGCCAAATTCTTCAACTGCTTCCAAGAATTCGAAAGATCTCAGATTCAGCTTGCTCATTAGCATGTCATGCTAGTGTCATGCTAGTGTCATACTGTTTCATTTTCCATGAGCTTTGCTCTTCGATTCCTGTTTTGTTTGTCGAGCATCTTGCCTGCTGCACTTGGCGTCGCTTCCGAGCAACCACAGCCCAGGAGGGATCTTATTGCATCCCCAACGAGGGATCTGCACTGGCACATAGCATGTTCGCACCTCGGATGCAACAAGATCCTTCCAGGAGAGTATTAGAGATGCGGGTCAGTACCAGTGAAGCTTAAGCCTTTGAAACTGACTGGAAATTATTGCAATATCTTCTCGTTTCATGATGTTCAATCCGGAGTGAAATGCCCTGAGCCAATTTGCTTCCACGATGCCTTTCCAGGAATCCATCTTGCATGCGGAGAGCAAAGCCTGCCAGATGCATCCAGGAAGGTACTGACCTGTGGACTGCCAAGGCTGCCAAGGTCAACAGCAAACGCAGTGGTCCTTTGCAGCAACGCATTTCTGCAGCAAACAACGCGCCACATGTGCCAAGCTGCCATGAATTCATTCGCTGCCCAATCTCCAATGGTTTCCATGACAACCACCTGGCAGTGGACGCTGACCTCTGGAGGATCTGAAAGCCATAGGTTGGATTGCCCAAAAAACATCCAAAACCGTGGACCTTGTTCATCCCTGAAACAGGCTGTCCCTGCTTGGCTTCCTTTCTTCAATTTTTCCAAAGTCTGGCTTCACCTTTCCGCAACGCATCTTTATCAGTTTTTGGGTGGAGTTGTTTCTTCCAAGCTTGGTCCTTTGGAGACCCACGCAAGTGGCAGGCGCAGCCCGCATCGGTAGTGCTGCATCAACCGAGCTCTGTTCAAAGGCATTTTCTCGCATCTGAGATTTCGTGCCAGGAGTTCTGAGCACTTTCCCAGGTTTGCGTGGAAACTCCGCTCTGGTACTGTCACAAACGCATGTCTTCTAGGCGTCTTTTCGCTCGCTTGACGCGGGGCACGGCTGCAAAATGGCCTCCCTCTCCGCTTGTTGCTTTTGTGCTTCCCTTGCTTCGGGCTCCGCGCACTGTAGTTGCTGCGCCAAGATGACTTAGCCTCTCTCTCTCTCTGTCTTTGCGCTGCTTCTTTGGTGTGCTACATTCCTTATTGAAGCCTAAGCATGATGATACCTGAAATCTACGACATTCTACGACACATCTTGCTGAAGATTCTGGATGCAGAGAGGCACATTGGGCTGTCCAGGGAGCTCATCAGCTTGAAGCTGCTGCGAGAGACCTGCAAAGACCTGGCGTGTTGAGTCGGCACCCCAGGTCTCTCCTAGCTGTCTGCAAGAAATGTCAGTGTCATGGGACTCAAATGTAACTGCTATGTTTTGCAGCTTGATGCCGTTCTCACAGTATCACCAGCCTGCACTGCATCAGGAGTCATGCGTGCAGCACGAGCCGCTGCCCATGTGTTGCCTTCCACGGCAAACACCTGGAGTCGAAGCCAGTGCCCAGTGTGCCATGTGCGGTTCGAAGCCAAGTGCCTGCTTAACCCCTGCATCTGCACACCATCGCGCGAACGGTGCATAGGCACCACATCCGATCTCCAGAACCATGGCATCTTCCCCTGCGTTGTCAGACTTGCTCTGACCCAGTAACAACCTCTTTTCAATACATCTGAGATTTTGAAATCAATTAGCACAGTACTCACATGTACATGCTCCTTAGTGGTTCCCTGTTCACAATTCCAGCTGTGTTGTCCTAGTGAGCATTCCCAAGCCCCCAAGAATCTTGCTGCATACCCGCTGTGACTCATGCTTTATTTTAGCCTGGCCGCCTTGTCTTGCACGATGCTCCAATGACTCGCGAATGGCTCGCTGGAAGGAGAGAAACTTCTTGTCATCACTGGCCATCATGGCATAACTCAGCAGGCTGTAGCCTAGATGAAGCATGATCCAGCAAATCAATGAAGGAAGCCTGCTGTAAACCGTATCCTTGAGCTCCATTCTTGTTCCGCCCGAGTATGCACGTGGCAGCTAACACAATTCATCACGTATCTACTGTGCTGAATCACAGAATGTCTTCCTTTCGGATTGATGCTGATGTACGCTGAAGTCAACTAGCTGCTGACCACATCTCATCCGCACCCCAAATGATTGTTAAATGAAAAAAACGCATGGCGACTGAAATTGTCCGGCAAGATTCGACTGTTGAAATCATTGACGTTCTGTCTGTCAGTCCTGAAACGAATGCCGATGGGGTTCGCAAATGGCATATTTCTTAGCATGAAGCATGGATTCTGAACGGGCTTGTCTCATGTCCTCCCTCATTGTTTCATATTCTTTCACCATGAATTGCAAGTGTCTGAGACGAATTGCTGGTCTAGGGGCTGTCCATAGTAGCCCTAATCATTCCATCCAATACTAAGTTCTATGAATCACTATTTACCATTATTACCCACTACTACCCACCAGTCACCATTCTTCACCTAACCCACTATTAGCCGCTATTAAGATCCTAATCATCCCATGACTTGCGATGACTTGCGATGACTTGCGCGGCATCTTCGCACGTGACATCCGCCGCGGCACCGATATTTCTTTCCAGCTGCCGATCTGCCAGAGCGGCGAAGAAACCAAATGAGCAGCGCCCAGCACCAGGTGGCTGCCTGCCCCGTGCAGCAAGGTTCATCAAGTAACTTGGCCATGTGGTTGGGTTGGGGGGTTACAGGTGTTTATAGGGGTTGATAAGGGTTCATCATAGGGATGAATAGGGGAGAATCACCAGCAATAAGGGAAAAACGACTACATGGTGGTTTCTCAAGCCATAAAGAGCCCACAAAATGGTTGGTTTACTACGATAAATGGTCAATATTGGATGACTTGGGGGTCCCCTATGACTTGAGAAACACCCTCCTCTGTCCAGTCGTTGAGTCCCTTGACCATGCCTCTTCAAGAGGCCACCATATTTTCCAGTCAGGGCTACCTGAGAGGCGTAAACGTGGAGAGTTGCACAAAATAGGCATGAAAAGATTGAACAAGGTCCAAGGTCTGCTCTTGAGCACCACAATGAATCCAGAGGACCACATTGAAAGAATGCAAGCACCACAAGGCAATGCTTCTGACATCCAGAGTTGCAGGTCTTTCTCAGCCATGTTGCTCATCCAGGCAGACGCAGGAGGCGCCTGCCTCTCGGCACATCTTGCTGACCGAAGGCATTGCAATCGCGACTTCCTTGGGAGCGACTGGAGGCAATGAATCGATTTCGTGTAGCCATGCTCCGATCCATTTGGTGCACTTGGGAGTTTCTCAGGTCATAGGGAGCCCATCAAATGGTTGGTTTGTTGGTATAAATGGTGATAATGGATGATTTAGGGGTACCCCTATTTTCGGAAACCACCACTTGCTTCGAGTCTCAAGGGCTGTGGAGCAAAATACATGCTGCCAGGCGGGCTGTTGGAAGTCGCTAAGTGATCTAAAGGCAACTTGCTGTCTGTGATTCAGTTTCCTGCTGACTAGAGTACGCACACCCTGCACACCCGTTCCAAGTAGGCATCAGCATATATCCAAGTCGGAGTATGTTTCATTGCATCATTTTGCTGCAATCATGTGACCGAACCGTTCAACTGTGAAGCAGAAACAAGGATTGAAAATGAAGAACAGACATCAATATACATCAATATGTAAACTGTTGTCTAGTGAGGTGTGCTTGAACCTCGCTGCCAGCAGCTTTCAAGCGTTGCATATTGAAGCTCTTCAATTCACACACGCGATGAGCATCACAACGACAACATGCTGGAGGTGCCTGTCGTCGAACTCAATAGTCTTCAAGTTTTGTTGGGCCTCGCGGTTTCACCAATGAAAAGCCTGAATCCTAACTGGGAGTTCCAGCAATTCTGCTGTCGATTTCCATTGAACTGCTCCTGTTTCTCGCGCTCTTCATTGGCGTAGTGTTCTTCGATCTCAGTTCAGGAAGCTACATCAACGGTACTTTATTTCCTGAGACAAAACCTTTTCTGCCAAGCGGACGTACCTCTCTTGAACATTATCCAATAGTATGCAATGGTGATGGAGGTTTACTGAATGTCTTGCAAGAGCTTCTCTGAACATGATTTACTGTTGTATCAGTACATGCTTTGCATCTTGAAGAAATCACTGAAGAATTGGTGGAGCACCTCTCTTCTCTCGATCTCTTTGTCAATCAGCTGCACCAGAGTGGAGAAGCTGTGCCTGTCGGCTACCTGCCGTCCCAGATGTCACCAGCAAATGTAACGTACATGTCCAGGTTTGAAGGTTTTCAGAAATATGCTCATGCTTTTTCACTGACCTTGCCTTTCTTGGCGTTTGGCCTCGGATGTTCTCCGCAACAGCCTCAAAGCACAAGCTACAATGAAGCTTCAAATTATTAACATCTTCATAAACAAGTACATTGTACTGCTAGGGGGCATGTGATGTCATCGATTGTATGCGTCTGATGGTCTAGTCCAGTAGCGTTCAGTTTGTCATAGACACAGTGGAGAGACAACCAAGGTCCGTGCATCTGCCCTCGCGGCCAACAGCTTCGAAACAACATCTTCCTGGCGCTCAAGCATCACACAGATATTGGTGCTACAAGTGAACACAACAAGATCTGAAAATGTGAAAACATGAACATGGTTTCTATAGAAAAGCACTAGCGCGTGTAGGTGTGGGTGTATGTGTGCAATGTGTGTGTGTGTTTGTGCCGGGTGTATGTTTGTATGTGTGTAATTGTACGTTGAAATGCAATCAAACATTATGCTGGAGGAAAATGCCGGTAAAACTCGTCCGAAGAAGCAAGCGATGTGCACAGGCGTCTGCTCGCAAGTATCCCTGCCAGCAAAAAGCACCATGCGCTGTGGAGCAAGCATGCAGTAGTCACGCAGTCCATTTCAGTCAGAATCTGGTGTCGTGCTCCCGCCTGGGATCTACTACAGCAGCTGCTGCCAGCAACGTCTGTATACAACCAACCTGAATAGCACTTGGCTCTGCAAAAGCTTGGAATGTTCGAACCTTGAAGCTGTCTGTGGGGCCCACCAGCTGATTGATTTGATTCGAAATCTCAGACTCGAGCAGTTCCATCACGGGCTGCGCGGTGCAGGGGAGACTGGCCTTGGCACCGCAAAAGAGTTCTAAAAAGTTACCACGAAGTACAAGGGTTATGTTTCTAAGCCTGACCTGAATGAGCTAAATTCTAAGCCTGAATTGAGCCTGAATCAATTCTAAGCAAAATTGAATTAAGCTGAATTCAGTCCGATCATCTCTAACTGGATCTCACGACAGAAGCGAAGTCAGGATACATCCATTGATAGAATCCGAAGCAGCACGCTCTGATATTTTCAGGCATCCTAAGCATCCGGCCAGCTGCATCTTGCAGGTGCGGATCTGCTTGGAGGTTCTGCAACGGCTATGCTCAAGCTGCACATGGTCCAAACATATGCTGCAGCAAGACATCTTGTGATGATTTTGGCGTGTGCCAAAATAGGGTAACAAATAACCCACCAAAAAATGTGCATTTTCCTAGGAAACCATCGGTTTTGGCGGTGCCATTCTGGCTTGGCACATACCCATTTCAAATTCAGCACCTGCAGTGGGTTCAACACAGGAAAATTGTGCAAATTGCAACCAAAATGCAAGGAGAGTCTGCACGACTTTGATCTTGTTGTGCCTTGTTGCTTTGGCTGGATGTCAAACATGTGATTCACTGTTGTTCAGCCCTCTCTCTGTACTCCGGTCTGAAATATTTATTGAATTTGACATGCGACTGTACAGGACAAGAGCTGTATAGACCATTCTTCACCATAATGGTATAATTCCTGAAAACACGAACATCCAGACTCAAAATAATACTGCGAAATACTTTGGATAATGATTGTACATTATTGTGAATGTTTGTAAGAAAACATGAGGCCAGCGCGGAGTGGACCCAAGCTGTGTATGGAAATCATGGGGTAAACAAAGAGACAAACTGGGAAGGTCTGGAGGTGAAAGGGAGATGAAGTGTGCACTGCGCAGTTCCCTTGTCCAAGTCTTGCATGGACAATTCCCTACAGTCCACAAATGAAACCTATGATTGCGTCATGTTGTATATTAATTTCTAATCATTCAATCTTATATGATATGTGAATCTATCTATCTATCTATCTATCTATATATATATACACTTGTATCTAATATATATAATATATATGTGTGTCAATATATATATATATATGTGCCAATATATACATATATATATGTGCCAATATATATATATATATATATACATATATATATATATATCTATCTGTGCATATATATATAGATAGAATGATATTACATTTACATAATTCATGTGTTCGTCTGCCGTGCCTCCAGCAGATACGAGTAAAAGACAGTGATGCTGAATGCGGACCAAGGCCCGTCGAGGAAGGGATTTGTGTGGGATCGAGCTGTGAGTTGTGAAGACCTTTGTTGTGTGAATTCTAAATGTGTTGTTTTGTCGCTGTTGGCACGCAGAAAATATGCCTTTGATCGTAAAAGCAAGAGGTACGCCTCACTTTGTGCAGTGTATGAATTTTCTTCGTGCGAACAGCTTTGTTGTGCTGCTCTCACAAACTCTCCAAAAAGCTTTCTTGTGCAAACACATGCAAACACTAGATCAACGAAAGCATTTGTGCAAATGTGCTGCAAACATCTGCAAACCACCTGGAAAGAAATACATCGGCACCCCTGCAAAACCAAATATTATTAGAGTGCAAGACATCAGCAGAAAGACACTAAGGCAGAGTTGTGTGCGCACTCTGCTGTGTGGCAGAAGGGGCTATTCGTTTTTTTTGGAAGAGGAAAGGAAGGTGAAGGAAAGAGGGAACGAGAGGAAGAGGACATAAGAGGACCAAGAAGCTAGAGCTGAAAAGAAGGGGAAAAAAGTGAAGAGGAAAAAGAGGGATGTTTCAGAAGATAAGAGAAAACAAGGCAAGGGGAGTGAAGTTGAGAAGAACGTCAGCGGAGCATGGTTCTCAGTGCACTGAGTCTCTGACTGAACCGCTACATGGAGCGCCGTCTCCCGGGCAATGCCACCCGTCTCGTTGACATTTGCCTGGGAACCAAATCAGCAAGCAAATCACAACTGATTGCTACACATGATTCAGTATGATCCAAGGATCATGTATCATCATATATCATCATATATCACCATATACCATCTATGTTAAGTCGTGGTCATCTCTAAATAGCTGTGGGTCAAAAACCTGTACCCCTGGTTCCCCCCTGATTCACCATTGTTTTCCCTATTATTGCTAGTGGTTATCCCCCATTAGTTCGTGGGTTAACATTGACCCATAGAAATATAGTTGGTATATATCCCCTATAGTTGCTAGTCATCATCCCCTACTATTAACCATTAACCAGCTACTTAATCATTGGTTGGTTGGTTAACATCATAGCCATATACAGCTGGTGTATCCCCTATAATTGCTACGAAGTTGTCATCCCCTAGTATTAGCAATTAAAAACCAGCTCGTTAAACCATTGTTGTTGGTTGGTTAACTGCTTGACCCGGTCGCTCGCCATTGATCATGTTGGGATTGCATCAGACCTTCGCCAGAACGCAACCCATCGGTACCTCGCAGGTGGCTGGCCTGGTACTGCACCAGCACCTTGCAGGCCGCTCCAAAGCCTTCTCTGGCCGCGTAGATGACTGGGGCTTGCCTCGGCGCAGAAGATTTTTTGGGGTTGGTGGTTGGTGGTTGAAGCACCCCTATAATTAGTAGAAATAGTCGTTAATAGTTAATATATTGATTATAATGGCTAATACTGATCATAAACTGGTTGGTGGTTTCTCTTAACCCCTATGAAAAATATGCTCGTCAACCAACCATTTGTCAATAATTACTATAGAAAATATCGATCTTTTTGGAAGCCACCAACCAGTTTTGGATGCAGGGACAATAGAAACAGCTACCATGGCCCTTCAAGTCAAAGGGCGATGAGTGGAGCAAAGTGCTATGAAGGCGATGAGTGGCATGAGATTCCACCGGTTTGTCCAAAGCCAAAGATTCAAGCTATACAAAGTGGACGCAAGTGAGTCCAAATCCAGACTTTGCACAAGCACACTGAAACATAGTACTTTTCCAAGTGCGTATCTGTACCAGCAATAACCACCTATATAGCACCACATACACCCGTCTAAGAGATTCTTGTAGATTCCATCTTGCAGTACTTCTGAGAAACATGGATGGTCTCCAACAAGAATCATAAGAATCAACTAAGAGGTGCCAGGATGTGCTTGGAGATGCTTGGACTTCGTCGTTCACTGTGGCTCCCAGCTCCACCTCATCGTGGCTGTCTCTCCCTCCAGCTGGCACACCCAGCTCCAACAAGTTCTGGGCGCAGGTTCTGGGGGTGAAGCTACGGGCACATGCCATGTCGTTTTTCAGCTTCGTTGATGCAGATGCAGCGTGGTCAATCTGAAGCCGACGAACTTTGAAAACTCTCAATACTGAGCTCTCGACTGTCATTGCCTCAACGTCTCCTTTACCTGAAAGATACCTCAAGGTGCATTTCCGGAATCAGTTTGAAAGATTGGAAAATGACGACAGTTTGATGACCGCCAACTCTGCTGAAGAGTGTTCAGTGGAGCCTCAAGTATGCATAGCCTCCTCCAAGCCTCAGAGAACACAAACCCGTGGAGAGAATTTGTGCAGTGCCCCCTGGGAGCTCCCACGGAAAAGGCCACAAGAACTTGCGGAGGAATTCCGCGGTTCGGTTGAACTGGCGACCGATGCAGAGAAGTTGGGGCAGACTCTGAAACAAAGTGCTCCAAACTGATCGAAAAGATGCCTCTGCTCCAAACTGCTCCAACTTAAAAGCACAAATTGCAGAAGTTCTCTGAAATGCTTTCGCAGAAATCCTTCCACTACTCTCGCAAGTTGCCGGAAGCACTGCTCGAATGACTTCCTGGATTTCCCCACAAGGTCTTGTGGTTCTCGTGTTTGTGACAAGGAAACTTGTGGTCCTTTCCATGTTGTACTGGTACATACATGTACACATTACCTGGGCAGCCAGAGACTACAGTCATTACCCATCTGATAAATAAACCACTGTAAATCATTGTACATCCTATTCCACAATTACGGTGCGCTGTGAGCCAATGCCGTTTCCGCAGAAAGCTGCTCCCAGTAAACGCTGAAAGAGTCCTCCCGCTCTTTGGGCAAAGACATGTCTCCAGTGCACACCTTGATGCGGCCAGTCATGTTCAACACCCACTTTCTTGCACTCTGCCAGAACACCAAAGTGTTCAACAGCTGTCTTCAACCCTCTGAACTTTGCACAGCCTTGAATACTCAGCATCGCACAAAGCCAAAAGGCATTGATCGAAAGTCATCACATTCGGTCTGCCTCACAATGAGGCCCCAAAGCCACCCTGGATGAGGTCCACGGATTGTTGGGACAGTCTCTGATCTCGCCTAGGAAACTTTGCCTCGTTGACCTCAAAGAATTCTCCTCTCATCTGCTTGAAAAACATCATTGGTCTAGGTTGGACTCACTGTCAAGCCCAAGTTGCATCAAGCGTCAAGGTCTACAAGTCTATAAGTCCGGGCTTCCAGTGCCTGTCCTCCTCGCTCGTAGTCCTTCGGCCATTCGGCTGGCAACGTGAAGAATACCTTGGAGAGTCCAATGATCAGCGGCACTGGTAGTTGGCCAAACTTGGCCATGGTGGTTGTCGTTTGCCACACTTTGAGAATGCCACCGGTCCTCCACACTTCCTCAGTGCTGGCTGGTGCTTGTGGGTAGAAAGTCACTGGCATGATCTGGCGCGAAATTGCTCATATGGCTCTTGCTTGCGGGTACGAAGTATGGTTACTGGTATGATCCGGTGAGCCCTGAAATTCACGGGCCAATCTGTGCTGAGTTTTTCCCAATAACGGTAGTTGTCGACCCAGACCCAATTCCTTGCCATTCCCTCACCGCGGCATCTGGAGGCCCCGCACCCGACCAATCGTGGGACGCTTGCACCATCCCACTCGCCAAGGATGTGCAGTAGCGGAGTGTGCATCCTGTCAATCTATTTCAACCATTTTCAGCCCGGAACAGGTGCCAAGATGTGACAAGCAAATTGTCTATGATGAAAATCCGATGCTACCATGCAGAATTGCTTAGACCGCGCATCACGGCATTTTGATATATGTTGATGAGTTTTGAAAAGTGACTGAACAGTCCAACTGAAGAAACGACGGCAGTAGAGTAGAGCTTCTGAGTACAAGACACTGCGCAGGCAAATTCAGCCTGCAAGTACTCTGCACCTGTCGACACCAAGGGCCAAGGACTTACAAGAAACTGGAATCAGAAAAGTCTTGCTGGTTTTATTGTCTCTGTCGAGAGGACCAGAAATGCAAGTCAAACACTTGAAAAGTCTGTGCAAACTGTAATAACTACTGGTTGGTGGTTTCTTAGTCAACCAACCAATTGTTAATGAATACTAGGGAAAATAAAAGTAGTTGAAACCACCAACCAGACTACAATCAGTCTTCAGTAAATGGTGAGGATTGCGCCGAAGCATGCCATCCAAGCGCCCCATCCAATGCCAACGATTCCAATCCTGCAATTTCCGGTGTTGGGATGTGTTGGGTGTCTATTCCATGGAATCGTAGTTTGGAATTTGACAGACAGTATGACGTAAATGGACTAAGCATGACCAAGCTGTGAATTACAGAACAATCAGAACATATCCTTAGATTTATGTACGGATTGTGTTCATGCAGGCGAATGCAGTCTCTCCTGCTTGCACCGACAGTGCGACGCACGAAGTTCGCAGCAATTTTGAACTTCATGAGGAAGAATTCATAGGTCTAGGATATCACACCAGAATTGGGAAACCCGTTTTCAATCTCGGTTCATATCCTGCCGTCTGAATCCGTAAAATCACAAACGAGAAATTGAGCTTGGCGACGTTCTTCATAAGCCATCCCCGAAGGCTCTTCCTTGGGACATGTTGTTCTTGGTTTGGGCATTCAGATTTTGGCCTTGGGGGTTGCCAGAATTCTGGGGAGACTTGTGAACAAAGGAGAAAATGCTACGTGTTCAAGGTCAACAGCTGGACAAGCTCCGGACAGGTCGCTGTCCTGGTTCGCTCAGGGTTGATATGGCGAGTTGGGTCAAGGCTTTAACCAACGTTCATGGGGGACACTCTCAATGATAGGGAAACAATGGCTATCAATGGGGGAACCAGTGGTACAGGATGAACTGACCCACAGCCAGTCTACGTTGAAATGCATGTGCTTTTCCAAATAGTGCACGTGTCTGATTGTATCCATCTAGATATGCGTAGATTATGCATGTAAGACCTTACATTGCCTGACATTACAGTACATTACATCACGCTACTTTGCGTTACATTGCTGTACATTGCACTGAGTAAATGACATTACATGAAATTCCATGAAATTGCATTACATGCATACATTGCATTACATTACATTGCATTGCATTACATTACACTACATTGCATTACATTACAGTACAGTACATTACATCACGTTACATCACGTTACATCACGTTACATTACATTCCTTACACTACATTGCATTACATGACATTACATTGCCTTGCATTACATTACATTGCCTTGCATTACATTACATTGCCTTGCATTACATTACATTGCCTTGCATTACATTACATTGCCTTGCATTACATTACATTACATTACATCCATACATTACATTCATCCATACATTCATACATTCATCCATACATTCATACATTCATACATTCATTCATACATAATTAATGTATACATTGGAAAAAAGAAAAGTAAAAAAGACAAATATTCAGTTTATGGTTCATGTCTACGCAGTTTTCAACTACAAAACAAAACTCGTCGCCAGTCTCAACAGCCACAGAGCCGGTCCAGATTCTGGATCCGAAAATCTTCTGGAACACCGTCATCGTGAGGCCCATCCTTGTAGGGCGGATTGTCCTGCCAAGTTTGGAGTGGTAAAACATGCAGAAACCAACAAGCCAAGATAAGCTGAGTCTCATGGTAAGCTGAAGTCAACACAACTCCCGCGACTTGAGTACTGTCTGCCAAGCAGTTGCAGTCCAGAAACCGAGGAACCACTGCCTAGGTTCACACTGACCCAAAATGTTTTTCGTTTCTCTTCACGGCATGGTATTGTCCAAAATTTCTTTCAATACAATCTTCCTGTTCGACTTACTGTGGTGGTCAGGGTGTTTGATGCTTGCAATGCACATGTTTGTGATATCTGATGGCAATGCAGTTTGTCGCTGAACGTCATGACTACTGCTCTTGCCTCAGTTGGTCTACTTGGTTCGGGTAGCCGTCTCCGTTCTGTCACTGCCGCTTCTAAAGCTAATGTCATTGACATGTTGGGTCTTTGTTGCCGTTTTTGGTAATCGTCGTTACAGCTGCTGCCGTTATGCTTCTTCTCATTTTATGTTTCTTCTTCTTCTTCTTCTTCTTCTTCTTGTTTTTCTTCTTCTTCTTCTTCTTCTTCTTCTTCTTCTTCTTCTTCTTTCTCATCGTTTATGTGTGTCAGTCTTTTCCCTCGTATTGTTCTTCGTCATGATAGGAGTGTTCTTGTGCTCGCGGTGGTTGGCTATTGTGGTCGTGATTGTTTTCGTGGTCGTTGTTATTCTGCAGTGACGTTGTCATTGTCCTTGCGGCTGTTGATTGTTGTTTGTATTGTCTTTGCTGACATTCCTGTTCACGGGTTTCTTCCTTCTACAGAGATCAATTCTTGTGTTTGCCTTGCATCCGTGGTGTTGCGCTTTTTTGCTTCGTTCGCTTTTCTGAGTACTGTTTGACCTCCTTGTTGCTGTTTTTGTCGTGTCTCCCATTTATCTTGCTACTTTTTCCGAAGCATAAATGCTGCTCTAACCGAATTTCAATGAATTTGACCCCATTTCACCTTCCTTTCAAGTTCAAGCTATCTCTGAGAGTCCAGGCATAACCATTCACCGCTTTCGCAACGAAGTCAGCAAGGAGTCTCACACGTGGAGACTGCCAACCTCAAGCCGAAGCCCAGCATCACAAGGAAGGCTGGGCAGCATGAGACCATGAGGCGAGTTTGCTTAGCTCCAAACCCCACAAGTCTGGAATGACCTTGGACACCGCTTGAAGCACTCATTGGCATTTCTCAGGTCATAGGGGTGCCCCCAAACCATCCAATTTCTTCCTCAGTAAACCGACCATAACCATCCATAGCTTGGGGGTCCCCTGTTCTAAGAAACCGTTCCTTGGCTCCTGAGCCTTTCCACTGTCGGACTGGCACTGAGAGTCCAGCAATGATGGCCACCTCGTTGCGTGGTGTTCCCACCTGGCGGCGCAGCAAACGTGCTGCAAATCCTGAAGTTGTTCGGGGTGGTTGAATCACCGCGTCATGAAAAATATGCGCAAGTCAACCAACATCAACCAACCATTTGTTAAAAACTACTCTGGAAATAAAGAATGTCAGTCAAACATAAAACATAGTCAAACCACCAGCCAGTGAAGAATTTGGATGTTGAAAAATAGTGAAATGCCATCTGGACACAGCTGTACGAGAGCTCAGGCAGCCACGTGGTAGAGCCTCACGTCCTCAAACTTGGATTCCTCGGGTTTTCAATATGGTGGTTTCTCAAGTCAGAGGGGTACCCCGAAATCACCCAGCTTATTGACCATTTACAGTGATAAACCAACCATAGCTTTGGGTTCCCTATTTTGAGAAACCCCCATATTCAGCAACTTCAGGATGTTCGATCTTTGAAGTGTCGCAAGATCGAAGGTAAACTGGAGCTGAAGCTACCAAACGGTTTTGCGTCAAACACCAACTTCCACCTGCACAGGTGGACAAAAATGAGACACTAGGACTAAGATCCCTGCTTCTCCTTGCGGTGTCTGAGATTCCTCCTTAGATTCCACAATCTGCAGCTGTGACAGACCAGTTGTTGGCTGATGATACCCAGTACTGCGGTGTGTTGACTTCAGCACATTGCTCTTGCTCCAAAGCTGCTCGGTGCGTTGCCTAAAAAAAGGGTTTCTTGCTATAGAAGCGATGCTAATGTACGGCCAAGCATGTCATTGGTCAGCCCCATTGTGTCTTGATACTAGCCAAGAAACAGCTTCCCAGTCCCACTTCATAGTGAAGCCTCGCGACAGGTTGTCAGCCCCGTGACTTCAGAACTTCCCCAAATCCGTCTTGAGAACAGTCGAGGGGATGACTTTCCTGAAACTCTTGATCACAATACTGGGCAAGAGCCAACAAATGCTGTATTCAAAAAGGCTTTCTCTCCCATTTCAGCAATCTTGCTGGTGCACAAATTGTCTTGATGCCCTCACAGGGTTGCTTTCACAGCGCACTATGCCGCCTGTGGGTGCTCCTGGCGGGCCTGCCCTGGCGACATGTTCTCAAGGATTGCTCAGCTGTCAAATAATGTTGCGGGTTGATGCCACAACCTCCAGCTCGAATTCAAAACCTCAAAAACATTGATGCTCTTATTACTAATGTTACGGTTTTAATGTGGATAACACCCACACACACCCCCACACTTGAAAGACCGAATGGGTCACATGCTACCAGTATCATAATCGATAAGACCCATCGGATGTGTCCTGATAGACACAGAAGCCAAATTGGCGATGAGAGGATGATGGTGGTTGTGAGAGGATGATGGGCATTCCCTGGTTCAATTGTATTCGAACATCGGAAAAATGCAGTGGCGACTGACGGCTTATGGTGACTTCGGCTGAGGTGATGAAACACTGGGATTAGAACAGCTTGATCAACAGTTCAAACACATCATAGCAGGTACACAGATTGGCGTCCCAATCTGCTTCACGGAGTATCCATAGCTGTCTTCGTTGGCAGCAGAACTATGGACTCCCTGCTGCCCCCTGCGGTGAATGAGTTTCCCTCGGAACGGGTGGTGCTCTCACACAAGAAGCGACTAAGCGCAGGTTTCTTTTTCGCCTGAAAAAACACTCGGTGCCTGCCGTTGGGTTGTTCAGTTGGTGCGACGATGTCGGACGGGTGGTGGCTCATCAGCAACGAACGTCAACTCTATGTGAAACATCTCAGTGCCTGAGGGAGCTGTGAACACATGTCCGTGGCGCCAAACGTCTTCTATTTCCCACCCGACCATCGCTTCTTGGCCCAATTCCATCGTGGCCCATTGCATACCCAAGTTCACACGGTCTTTGGGGTAAGTCCGAAGCATGTCTTCCAAGGTCCACCAATATGGTATGTGCTGTGGAGCTGGGGGCGCTCCCCAGGCATTTGAATTGTACAGCAATCTCATATTGCGAGTGGAGTGCCAAATGTCCATCCTCTCCCATAATGCATGTGATACCAGTCTCTTCAATGTATCCATGCGAAGATTTCCGAGAGATCGGCGATGAAGACAGACACCTAGAGCAGTGTAATGCTCTGGAACTCTCAATGCCGGGAATGCGGCTCTGAAAAAGCCTGCCAACAAAATGGATACAACCACATAGTCATTGGCAAAGGTTGGAGGGGTTGGGCGGGTGCGTTCATTCTTCCAAACATGAATCGATGC
>VSDK01024916.1:331174-350253 GCA_009767595.1 Symbiodinium kawagutii
GTCCTGCCAGGTCACAGACCAAAACACCTGTCATCTGCGGAGATTTGCATTTGCCAAGAAAAAATCGTCTGAAGCAACCCCTAAGGATCACCATTTCTTAGGGTTTATTCAAAGGGTTACGTTTGCAAACATTCCACTTTTTCACATGGCAAAATGTTCCTTCTGATAGTGCGTTGGTGCTGGTAAGCGTGGTGAACAATAAGCGTGGGGTTGTCAATAGATAGTGTATCTCCATGTATCTCCCAAAATGGGAATGTGACTGGCTTTTTGATCCTATATGATCCTATTATATGGTGGTTTCTCAAGTCATAGGGGACCCCAAAGCTTTGTATGGTTTATTACTCTAAATGATTAATGACTTGGATGGTTTGGGGGATCCCCTATCATCCTTTTGATGTCGCTGAGACCACCTTGTGACAGTCCTTTCGTCCACGCTTGAAGTCTACGAAACGTAGCCGTTGCATGGCCCCACCTTCTCGGTGGCGGGTGCAGATCCTGCAGCATGGCAAGATCAGCTGGTAAAGCTGGGAAAAAGGTTTCTGAACTGATGGATCTACCCTGGATCTACCATGGATCTACCCTGGATCTACCATTCACATCAACGGAAATCCTCATCCTCCAAGGATTCCCGCATGACATGGAAGGCACTCGGTCCTCCCGACGTCATTTCGACCCGAGTGCCGTATCCTTCTAGTCGAAAGCTGCTTGATGACCTCAGAGACGAGTTTCACCACTGCGCATCACTACCCCATGTTGGCTGCATAACTTGGCATGCCAATACAAAGGCAGATTTCTGCGGTGGCTTTGGCTTAATGTTAACCAACAATGTGGATAATGACAAACAATAATGGTTTTGACCCACAGCCAGGTCGATCCAATCATGTTCACTTTGGGACAACTTTGCGAACCCTATCTTGTCAATCCAAGATCACAGATCATTGCACATCGCTTCCGTCTGATTCCTTCGTTGAATTTCTTGACCTGGTGAACACCAACCAACCAGGACCAATCCCTCGGCCCTGAAAAAACTGAGGAACTGGCTCGACCTCGGAAAGTCTTCTGAGGAGTGGCCTCTCCGGTTGAAGATATTGTAACGATGTAAATTCATCCTTGATAAGATGCAGTAAGATCACGTAAAGAATCTGAATCAAGTCACTTTTCTCTCAATGATAAGGAGAGTGAAGACAAAAACTGATAGAATCAATTCAAATCATATGAAATTGCTGGAAAAAAGAGAAAAAAAACGTGTCCATCCCATCTCTGATGCCCAGTCACCTCCAAGAGCTTTTCCAGCTTTTGTTGCTTGGCCTCAGCGAGCGATGCATCGTTTTCAGCGCGCGTCATGGATTGGCTTCTGAAAAAAGTGCCGAGCCTTGAGAGCCTTACCAATGTGAAGGCTGCGACAACTGTTTGTTTGGCTGGATCCGTCTTGGGAAAGCCTACACGAAACGAAAGCTGAGATTGATCCACTTGGACATCGCGATACAACACGATATGGAATACTCGTATGAATAAAATGATGTTTGATAAAAATGTGGGTCGACAATAGACAACAGACCCTAGCATGATTCATTTCCTTCGCATTCCCTTGCTTGATTTAAATGTTGCAAAATCGTGAGCTCGCCTGTTTCAAAGTCAATATACGGGGGACGGTTGCGCTTCATGATGCGAGAGTATGAACCCGAAAACCTCGCGGCATTTCAAGAAAGAAATATGGCAGCAAGTCTCAAGAGATGGATCAAGATGATGGCGCGACACTGCGATAAATCCCTGACACCTTGTAACTTCGTTAAAAAAAACTGCATCATCCTAGAACGCCAGGTCAAGAGTCGCCCTCACAACAAAGTCGTGTGGCTACCAATTCTTGAAGATCGGAGCGTGGTGCCGCCTGCACAATGAGTGTGAAAGAAGTCCATCTGGATGCCTCACAGGTGCCAGCTTGTCTAGAGCAAACAGTTTCAGGGATCACCGGACCTCGTCAGAAGTGGTGCTCCTGGTCCCAAAGCAGGCCTCGAAGTCTGCCAGTGCCCAGTTCTTTCCCCAACGAGTCACAGATCTCCACAGATCTCCACAGGCCTGTTGAGAGCGCTAGTGAAGCGACGGCACCACATCAGCCTCGGAAACAGCGGTCTGAAGCATTCCTCGGTCTCTCGTGAACTCCCCAAGTGTGACTGGATGATGGTAGAATTGTCGCATGTTACAGGCGAAAGAAACAAACAACCCCCCGCCTGATCCCCGTTCAAGTGGACGAGCAGCGGAAGAAGCATCAAAAAAAACAGGCTGAATCAGGATGACATGTGTGTAACGTAACTGTATGTGTATGTGTGAACTGATTGTGCTCTTTTGCAACCATCCTTATACTAATTGTTTTTGAGGCGCAACTACATGCTGGAAAGATGTTTGAGCATATGTGTTTCTTTTCTGGATAAGTTGTTTGGTTCTCATATCATCCAAATTTTGAGCAAGGAAGGAGATTTGAGGCCAAACTATTTATGGTCATAAGGATTTTCTCTCCTCCTTTGCGGCTCAAGCATGAGCTGATGGGCCGAATGAAACATGGAAAGAAGACTTTGCTTGCTCAAGGTCACGTCAATCTGCGTAATTCTGAAACTGAATTCAATCATTACATATCATACTATCTCATATTGTTTTTAAGAAAGACAGAAAAATACGGTTCGTGTCAAAACACAAAGACGTTTTCAAGCCTGAATTTTGTCCTGCCAACTATTCTGAGGCCGCAGGTGTACGCAGACTCTGCAAGGTTGGCATACAGGAAAAGTTCAATGGATGTCGTCTATGAGTGTGAATTCGAACCCTCAAATCGCCTTTGGTCCACCCCAGTGAAACTCAGGGATGAGGTTCTGCAACGTTGCTTCCTCGCAAGTGTACCTCAAAAGAAAAGGCTGAAGGTGGACAAAAGGTGAGACTCAGGCAATTTTGCTGACCTGTTCTGCACACCGTCCATACATTCATGTTTGA
The DNA here is from genome assembly GCA_009767595.1 of Symbiodinium kawagutii. Lineage (NCBI taxonomy): Eukaryota > Dinophyceae > Suessiales > Symbiodiniaceae > Symbiodinium > Symbiodinium kawagutii. The sequence goes on from VSDK01024916.1 coordinate 334,154, forward strand.
CAACCGCGATCATGATGCAGGACAAGATTGAGGTTGGAAAGCACCAGTCCAGCAATGGATGTTGGTCGCAGCGGACAAGAAATTCAACGGACAGGAATAGGTGTATAATGGTGTATATGATCCAGGGGGTGGCCGGTAGTAGGTAGCAGTAGATAGTAGTAGGTCGTAGTAGATTAAAGTAGGTACTGGTCCGCAGTCCCTGCTTCGCCACTGAGAATGTCATGGCAACCTAGCCGAAATCCTAAGCTAGCCGAAATCCTAAAAGCAACATAGACGAGCCCTAAAACGGTGTGAAGAAAACCATCAGAGAAGCCTCAAGCGATCTGAAGAAAACCATCGGAGAAGCCTCATAAGAAATCCTTTAGGAAACGCGAGAGCCAGCCCTCAAGAACCCAGACCTCCAAATGAGACGATAGAGAGACAAAACGTTTGTGTGACACGTGCGTGTTTTCTGCCATTTGCATTCTTGTTCCCTTGGGGACTTGACTTAGAACTGTTCTCTGACATGGACTACCACGCTGCAACCTGCTCCATGCTTTGCTCTGCAACTTTCAGGGCGAACTCCTTGGAGAAAGTGCCATTGGCCAACCAAAGGCCAGGAATTGCCGCCATGCACTGACAGCCAAAACACCTTAGCAAGTTGCTTGATCTTGATCTCACATTTTGAAATACTTGAAGGTGCACTGTAATGAGGGAGGGAAAAAAGTGGCCAATCTGTTTGGAAGGACTTGGAGTGCTGCTGTTCCTCTGCAGGCCTGCCCATGGCAGGCTGAACAAAGTCTTCATTCACCTCGGGTCATTTCTCCCCGTACAAAGGTTGGAAGAAGCAATTGCAGCGCACAAAACAGCGGACTGAGACAAAGGGCTGAGTAAAACCAAACCATAGGTAACCATATCAGATGCTTCCGGTTACCATTATAGTAGGCAACCAGCTGGTTTCTACCATTGTTATGAGTGGGGTTGGTTACCTGCTAACCAATCTAACCAATGTAAGCGTAGGGTAGCGCATGATTCATGAAGCATGGCTGCTCGTCGTGCCATGTGCTTCAAATCAGTTGTCCTTCCATGTAGTCCTTTCGATGTCCCTTAGCATCGGACCCAAATGACCGTTGGATCTGGTGGCCGAAGCCTCAGACGCATCGAAATTCTGTGAGCTGTGAGCTTTAGCCCTCTGAGAGACGCTGGAAAAGCAACTTTCAGTGGTGGCTTCGTATTGGGAACACAAATCATGCATGATTCACCATTTTATAGGATAAGGCATCCTTTCTTGAGAAACCACCCAGTGGGAAATGTGTGAAACTCCGCAAATTCTTTTCCATCAGCATGGCAATCTTACTCAGCAGTCGCACCCGACTGCAACCCTGACGCCATGAAATGCTGCCTAAGCGGAAAACAACAAAAATATATCAAATAAACCAAGCTCTTTGACATAGAAAAGGTTGACTCGAAAATAAATGTGTTTGCAAAACACGAACTCATTCCTTGGACTCTGAGCTTTTGCTCGAATCCGCCCCACAATCCCAAAAAAAACAGTCAAGGCAAGCCCCTTAAAACAGCCAAATCAACAGACCTGGAATCGCCCTTTGCATCGTGATCAACATGTCAGGACAAAAAGTGGAGTGACTTGCCTTCAAGCAGTGCTCTCCCCTTCACTGCCATTGCTAATAATCCCCATGTCCTGTTGTGAATCTGACTACCTCGCCAGGTGAGAATATCCAGCACCAAGGTCTTGTTGCTTCTCGTGTTTTACAAGGATTGTGACTCTATGACATTCTACGACCATATTCTCACTTGCGCTCATTTGCACAGATACTCAGTCAAGTCAACCTTCAGACTTTTTGCCTCAGGCGAATCTTGCGCTCACTTCTCCACCGTTTCAACATAAAATTCGCAAACACATGTCTGCAGTGCATTGCCTTATGAGGATTTGACACAGGCTTGTGCTAGTGGCAGTTCTGCTCGACAAGCAACCTGCAAACTGTAGTTTCATTTTGGTGGCTCCATAAATATGAAGAATTGCCAAGACATTTCAAAGACATAGAGACAGTCCATTTGAGGAATGCTTTACACTTATGTACGGGCCAAGTATGTCCAAATATCATACAATTTTTCCATCAACCTTTGTGAAAAATTCATGATGGAACAGGCCCAGAACAGGTGCACGCTCTCTTGGTCGAGCGGAACTTGCTGTGTCGATCCTTCATCTTGCCCGACGCCAATGCCTTGAGGTCCTTGTCCATTTTAAAGCTCTTTTCGCCCACGAAGCGTATGAGTCCGGCCTCAATCCAGCTCACTGCTAACGGCAATCCAACGGCTATGAGATGAAGGAATCTGTGGCAGAAACTGAGTTGTATGCTTCTTTGAGTTTCGTCAGGGCTTGAAAGATGTTGCTCCTGTCATTGAAAACACTGACATCCAAATACGTATAAAGAGCTCCATAATTTCACTTTGCTGAGCAGCTACACATAGATACAAAAAAAGATACCAGGGATCTTTGATTGAATCTTTCATCATGACTGCGAGCCGCCAAACATGCCACAAGCTGGCCCCATGAGTCTCTGCTGCATCGCCAAGCGGTGGTAAATGGCCAAGAGGCGCTGGCGCAAGGGCTGAAGGTGTGCAATGCTGTGCATCCATAGGTCGTCATTCAAGTTTCGATCCAGCTATGAGGCCAGCATCCGATTGAAGATGCCTGAAGTAAAACCATAGTAAGTACCAAGTGTGTAAGCTACGGATAGCATTCGGGAACCGGTTTGGGTCAGGAACGGGTTTGGGTCAGGAACGGGTCTGGGTCACGAAGCGGGACAAAAACAATGCAAAAGCCAGAGACAGGACAAAGTCAAACACCCTGAGGGCCACTCCTGTTGGAGAGCCACTCCTGTTGATGTCTTCATCCATGGTTCCATTCTTCACCAGGAATCAACAGGAAAACATTCTTGATTCATCTTGATTACTGGATGTTAAACCTTCCATGGCACAGCGCACCGGAAGGGTGACCACATTTGGCTGCTTCACGTGAGCCGGAGGAGCGTTGTCTCGCTGCCTCCCAAGCAGAGTGTTTAGGGCAACCTATGCCATGCAACTTGACGCTGGCATTCTGAAACGCTTCGCAGGATGTGACAGGGCGCAGGGCAGTCCCAGCCTGACCATCACAGAACGCTTGCGACGTGTCGATCTGCCCAAAAAGAGCTGCCGATCGTCCTTGCCGTGGGTGACTTCACTTCTCCCTATGGGAAGATGCCAGCTGCAAGTAAACTTGTAACCTCACCAGAGATATGTGAGAAAATTAGATTGAACAGACCCGCACTGGGCTGGTGTCCACTTCTCCCAACTGCCAACTATATAACATGACCGAGTCTGCAATATGGCAAACTCCCTTTTGCACGGGAAAAGCGCACCTGCTTGGAAATACGAGATGCCAAGTAGGCTGCGAGAACCAGTCGCATTTCTGCCTGCAACTCTTTGTCAAGCAATGAATGTAAGGAGCCTCGTGTCCAACCAAAACCTTCGGCAAAGTAAAGCATGGCTCAAAAGGTTCACGAAGCTCAGAGACCAAACCCAACCGCAATTGGCAAAAACAAAAGCGTTGAGAAACCGCGAAACCTGAGGCATAAAACAATGAGCCCGGATATCTTCACGCCTTTGACATTGTCTCCGACGGTTCAATGGGCTTTGCTTTGGGCTCCTAGACATAGCAGGAAAGCACCTGGAAATGCAAATCGAATATTGTTGACTAGGCAAGAATTCAAATCAGAATTTCTGCAACAGAAGCCCTGTCCAATATGTCAAATGTGTCCTTCATGGGCTTGTGAACGAACCCCACACGACGGCGGCAAGCCTGGACAGTCTTCATACAGTAGTGCACTGCCATCCAAGGAGAGTTTCATTCAGTTCAAAAGCATGAAACAATATGAAAGGATCTGAAAGGCAATCAAACATAATATGAAAACACTGACGTAGCTGAGTCGCCTCCTCAATCAAAGCATGCAGGACCGCTGTGTCGTTCTTGGCTCCTTGCTTGATCTCTGGCCACTTGTTAGGATGAAAGCGTGAAACACGGCGTGAAACACCTCAAAGTCTCACGGCATCCAATCCAGATTTTCAGTCCCATTTCATCCTGCAGCAGATTTTTCGAGCACCATGAAGCGCTGCGCTCTATGCCCGACCAGTGACACCTGTGAGGTTCTGCGATGATAAGCATTGCTTCAGAATCGTTTGGGTCCTGGCCATGAGCTGTTCGTTGTGCGACGACACGAGTGCAGTTGGATGATGTTGGATGCTATTCGCGCAACTTTGTGCGCTTAAACAAAGTTGTAGTGTGGAATTGCTCAGGCTTCACTTTCGTCGGCGACATCTGAGTCCTTCCAGGATTTTTGCACATGCCAAGGACAAGAGATGTCTAGTCTTGTAAAAAGACTCTTTCTCGTCTTTCTCATCCTTTCAAGAGAGTGAAGCAGCTGCCTAGACAGAGTCAAATCTTCTGGACATCACCTCGGCAAGTCAGGCTTTTTTTGATAGCAATCAAAGAAGGGGGACTGGGCACCACAAATCATGCGAAACGGTGCCAAACTGAAACTGTATATCTACCATTTGGTTAGGCCACTCCTTGTATCTCCTTAGCTCCCCCTTTAGAAGGGCTATAAGGATACCCCTGGCTCCCAACCGCTCCCTTCCAACCAACAGCCAGTTATGACCACTTTGAAGAGGACCGAAACCGAAACCACCGATGTTGCGCCCGTGGATAGAGCCAAACTGAAGCCGAATGCCATACTATGCCATACTCCTCTCGAGAGCAACATCAAACGCAGCGCTTTCACCGTTGTATGCAGGAGATCCAGCTATACACTGTACACATCTGTACACTGCACCAGAAGGCATGCTGAAATGGGAAGGATGTCCCTGCACAGCACCTGCAAAAGGCTTGTATGTAATTAGCATCTAGGGATGCCAAATGCCAATGGTATCTTTGACGAGCTGAGGAGATTTCAAGGTCTCAAAGCTAAATGAAGTGTCAGAGAGCTGTCGATACCCAAAAACTGCGGGCATTTGACGGCTGCAGTGGGTGGTGTGCAGACTGAGTGTGTTGCCACCGGCATCCACCAGCATGATGATATCTCCCTGGTCCATGGGGGGGAGCATGGCATCTTGAACCACCACATCACCTGCAAAGCAAAGTGGTCCTGCAATGTCATGAGGGATCAAACCAGATGAATCCGCTGAATCCATGGCCTTAGGTCTGCCGTTTGCATCAAAGGCAAAGACGCGATGCTTCATAAAGGTGTTGGGGCAGTAGCACGATCGCAGAAAAACATCTGAACCCGCGTGGATCAGGGCAATCCTTCCTCCGTCACACTCCTTGACATACTCGATACGAGATGCAATCCATCCAAATTTGATGTGGCACGCAGCCCCAAACTCCGTCACAACACGTTCAAACTGAGAAGGGTCGAAAATTTCAGGGACTTCTTCTCGTAGAGCAGCGGCATATTCTGCAAAGCTTGGTTTTAACGTGTCATCCTCGAAGTTGGTCGTCAAGCCACCTCCTATGTCGATGACACGCACCTGTTTATACCCTGCAGCATCGTTCACACTCTTAGCAAAGTCCACAACAACACGGACTCCACTCACAAGCTGCTTCAAACCCATACCTCCAGAGCCTGTGTGCACGTGGATGCAATTCAGGAAGCTGGCTTTGACCACACGCTGAATCAGTTCAGTTTGATACTTTGGATCGAAGTACAAGGGTACCCCAAACTTGGACTTCCCCGTTGAAACACTGAAAGCGGCAATGGTTCCTGCACCCACCAGAGGGTTTAAGCGGAGTCCTATGACCTGCTCTTCTGAAAGTCTTAGATTGTCGTTGACAAGATCGAATATGCGATCCAATTCTTGTAGATTATCCACATTCAAATGCACACCCCTCTCCAGGGCGTAGCGAATCTCTGGAATCGTTTTACTTGGCGAGTCAAACACCACATTTTCAGGCGCAAATCCATTCTCCAAGGCGGCAACGACCTCCGAAACCGAGGCACATTCGGCACCATGACCCAGCGCCTTCTCACGACGAAGGAACCAAAACAAGGGATTGGTCTTGCATGCACAAGCATGCAACCAATGTGCGCCAAAGAGTTCCCGGATGTTTTGCAGATTTCTTTCCCAGGCATCCAAATCGTAAAAGAAAGCCAGTGGCTTATCTTCAATTGTCTCTGGCAGACGAAGTAACCCAGCATCCACCGCAGCTGTTAGGGCAGCAGCTCGACGGCTTGCTCCCACAGGGTCAAGTTGACCAGTTGCCATCAGAACAGGCACGATCTTGGTCAAAATATGTCAATAGATGTCAACTGGTTGGTGGTTGAACCACCCCGTCATGAAAAATATGCGCAAGTCAACCAACCAACCAACCATTTTGTAATACATCTGGGAAAGTAAAACATGTTGTAAACCACCAACCAGTGAAAGAATGCCGAATGGATGATGAAAACGACTTCCATGTCTCGAAGCTTCTGGCCTTGTTGGTCTGAGAGGTCAAAATCGTGCAGACTTCAACGGTTACATATGACATCATATGACAAGAGCTCTTAGATTTCCCGAAGTAGACTCTGTTTGTTGCGAAGCTTTCCCAGGTTTGAGCCACAAGTTGCCACAAACAACTTACGTGTTTCAAAGGACAGTAAGTAATGTCCTGGTCAATCTGAGATGGAAAAGCGCAATGAAATGACAGGGCTCAGTGGGACATGTTTTTTTCGGATCTGCAATCGTGTGAGTCTTCTCCTTGTCGATGTAGCTGTCCGAATTTCATGGCGAAACTCCAACATTGTCTTGCTGGTTCTGGCAACCGAGCAAAACAAGCAAACTGTACTGAATGGCTGTCGGCTGTATCTTCAACGACCCATATGCAAAGCCTCGCTGCCAGGGGGCATCAGAGAAGTACTTGTTACTCATCTTACTGATGGGTTCTGCACTTTTGTGAAGCAAAAGAGTGTGACCCTTTGGTGATTTTGCCTCCTCGGAGTGGAGGCGGTCACGATTGTCTTGAGAACTCTTTCCACGAAAGGAAAGTTCTCAACTCTTCCGACCAATGAAAAGTTCTTAACTCTTCCGACTTAGGGCCGAAGTAGAACGAGGCTGAGAACACTTGGGCTTTGCATGAGGGCAGACCGACAGCAGTTGGAAGTCTCTCAAAGAACATCCACCTGAAGCATCCCAGCGCATGGCGCGAGCAATGGACTTGCTACTAGCAGTGACGCATTGGTCACTGCAGTAGCTTAGGCTCTCAAACGCTTCCTGCATGGGTCTTCGAAGAACTTGGTCAAGAACCATCCTTGGGGAGCGTATGAACTGGCTGATTTTCATGGAGAATAACAGGAGCTGTACAAAAAAACAGAAACTAAAGGTCAGTGTCTCATCGCATGTTCAAGTCAACGCAATAGACTGAAATAGAGCAAAGCATCCCATGAAGACCGCCACAGCAAAACTTCCAATAACTATCCATCCACTCATAGCCTGGAAACCGTGCGGCATGCCTGAGTTCGCAACTGGTGCAGGTTGATGTGTTTGAACTCCCAACCTTTCCACCCTTTTCCTCTCGCTTAGCAAATTAACCTTGCTGCTGTCCTAAGGATAGCAATGAACATAGTTGCGGCAGTAATTAGATACACTAGCGAACAATCAAAAGTAATCCTATACTAGCGGATCATCATAAAGTTGCGGTAGTACACATCGTCAAGCAACACAGTGACACGACCAAAATCACGCTGAAGTGGACCATGTAGAAGGACATCGCAATGTCGCCTCAACTCAACGATTCTCCACAAACTTCACAGCTGCACAGGTCAGCTCTCTTAATCGGCAGATTGTGAAATCATAGCTATTTAGAATCTCCATCTGGTGGTTTCTCAAGTCATAGGGGACGCGCAATTATCCAGTTTATGAATCATTGTAGGTAATAAACGAACCATAGCTGCCAGGTAAACCAGCCATGGTCGCCATAGCTTTGGGGTCCCCTACGGCTTGAGAAAGCCCCATCTGGTTTCGAAATCTTGTCGCCAAAGAGCCCATCCATTCCATCGGCTTGCTGCGGCAAACCCGCGCAAGAAGACCGTTCTCACCGCAATGCGTCAATGCCCTGAGCTGATGCCCTTCATCAAAAACCAGCAGTACAATGTATATACAAATTCCTATAGTGTTTTGTATGATTCGAAAACTTGATCCATCTTGATCTATACAGAAGTTGTGAGCTTTGTGTTTTTCCAATTTCATGCGACCAAGTGGCAGAATCAAGTCGATGAACAGAAGTGGAACTAAAGCCTGACAGTTCCAAGGGGAGGCCCAGCTGAAGCTAAGATTCAAAAGCATCCAAAAGGCAAGATGTGGATCATGGATCATGATCCCAGGCACGCAACATCCCGGGCCTCCAAAAATGCTCGGATCATGGGATCTCGGTACATTCCCACTTGAATCCATCGAGGTGACGCATTTTTCAAAGGCACCTGGGAAGTCGCCGCAGGGGTTCAGGACTCATGGAGTGTCACAGCCGTCAGTAGCCGCACCTGGATTGTCACCACACCAGCGATCAAGAGCAGCACATAGCCTCAGTCCCAGCTCTGCACACAGCTCTGCGACAAAACAAGGTGCCTGGCACCATAAATTCAAAGGCTATGTAGACCAAGTACTTCACTTCAAGCAAGTTCGCTGTTGGGAGGGCGTCAAGAATTCACAATGAATTCCACCATGAGTGCAACCTCTTCCGAGGGAGGAAAAGTTCGACAGAATAGACTTGGAATAGACCCACAAAAGATCAAACCAGTCCTTTCTTGGCAAATTCCACTGGCACCGGAGCGCAAACCCTCCACAGCACCCGCTGAAGCGGGCTCTGAGGGCAACAGCATCGGGTCTCCAAAGTGCAAAAAGGCAGCGTTTGAAAAATGCTAGAAATTAAAACCCCAAGGGTGTTGATATATGATCATGTATACATATATATATATGCATGTCTAAAAATAGATATCATCAAAGATGTATATGTGTGTGTCTTCATTGATTACATAAATGAATCTGTATATTCATTTGCAGAGATAGATAGATAGATAGATAGATAGATAGGTAGATAGATAGGTAGATAGGTAGATAGGTAGATCGGTAGATCTGTAGATGGGTCAATGGGTCCATGGATAGATGCATAGATGGATAGATGGATGGATCGACAGAGAGACAGATAGACAGATAGACAAATAGACAAATAGACAGATAGACAGACAGACAGACAGACAGACAGACAGACAGACAGACAGGCAGGCAGGCAGGCAGGCAGGCAGGCAGGCAGGCAGACAGACAGACAGACAGACAGATAAATAGAGATAGAGATAGAGGTGTAGAACAGATGCTGAAAGATGTCGATAGATGTAGATAGACGTAGATGCAGATAGAAGTAGATAGATGTAGATGTAGATTCGGAGATATATAGATGTATGTAGACGTAGACGTAGATGCAGACGTATAGATAGACGCAGATATGGAAAGAGGCAGGGAAATCACACCGGCACCGGACAGTAGGGCAGCGGCATCCCACCAGCGCAGGGACTTGGAAGTGCTGGACTGGCTGGCGGGGGACGTGCGAAGCCACAGGCAACTCCTGAGTGTTAGTGACAGCTAATCAATCTGTGTTATTGGTTTGGAATGGTTTACTGTTAATGGTCAATCATCCATTTTAAGATATTGAATTCCATTTTGAATAGTAATATCTGAAGGTTTCTCAATGCGGGGTACCCCTGAAAATGCCTGGTGTATTTCCAAAGATGATTAAGATAAAGAATGAATTGAGGCTAAGAATCGTTGGTGTATGTCTGAAGATGATTAATATAAAGGATGATTTGGGGAAACTTCCATTTTAAGAGATTTCGCCAAACCTCCATTGTAAGAAACCACTATCTCCGAAACAACCGCATCGAATCCTACACCGAAAATCTGCTTGCGACGAGGCACACAATCCCAGAATGGAGGCGCGCCAGCCCCATCTCCTGGCCTCTGAACCGCCAGCGCTACGAAAGCGGCAAGTCACGTGGCCTGTCAGAGAAACGACACGACATCCAGAAGTGGCGAGCTGGGTCAATATAAACCATCAAAACTGGTGCATGATGACCAACAAATATATACCAACAAATAATAGGGCAAATAATAGGGAAAACAAATAGCCAACAAATAATAACCAACAATTGTGAATGAGCTTGATGACCAACAACTATAAACCCTCAAATTTATGCAAAAACAATCGATTAACCAACAATAATAGGGAAAACAATGGTGAGTGATGGTACACCAGTACAGGGTTTTGACCCATGGCCAAACGATAAAAGAAAAGCTTCGGTGGTATCCCCCAAGAGTAAGGGCTGAAGACCCCATTAGCTTACACCTTTTGAGAAAAAACAGTCGTTCTGTTCTGTTCACCCGAGTTGAGTTGGTATACACCGCGCTCTTACGAATCCAAAATCATCGATCTCCAACCGCTTCTCTCCAATTGCATAATTCTCCCTAAGTGCAAGCAATTTGCAAAAGTCCAGGTCACTTTCAGCATTATTTGGTAGAGTTCAACAAATCATGGCCAGTGTCTTTGTATGAAAAGCTTCTGAAACCGGGTGCAAGAACAAAATCATTGCCAATTTTCACTGAAAAGGTCCTAGAAAACCTAGAACAATCCGATCCATGGCCATGGCAACTGATTCTAGGAACCTATAACAAATACGAACCCCACAAATGAAATACGAACCATGCTAGCACAATATACCCCCTAAGGTTTGCTGTTGCTGACAAGTGGTGGTTTCTCAAAATAGGGGTACCCCCAAATCATCCATCAATAATCATTTATAGTAATAAACCAGCTATTTTTGGGACCCCCTATGGCTTGAGAAACCCCCAAGTGGCAATCCGATCCCAGCAACCTCAGAAGCACTGCCTTTCCCCGGCCCCGCCTCCCCCGTGGATTCGCTCCACAGCTGAGAGGCATCCCATGGCGAAGACCGGGATTCGGCTCAGGGGCCAGGCTCGAGCGGTCCAGTAGTACACGCCGAAGTTCTTGGCTCCGAAGGTGCCAAGGAGAACCTCAACTCATGGGGACAACTCCAAGGTCCCAAGCAGCAGAAGATCCATGGAAAATGATGGAAATGTCTATGAAATGTCATGAAAATGTATGAAACACTTCTAAGGACACCATCTAGAGTGTTCTGGAACCCGGATTCAATCCACGGAAAAACTGAACTGATTGAAAGACTTTGTGCAAGCAAGTCTGCAGGAAACGTCCCAAGTAGAAAGAGTGATGCACGCTGAATTCATGCATCCTCGTAAGAAAGACTTGCAAAGTCAGGGCATTGCAGATAGGGTTGCCCTTGGATGCCTTCACGCCTAAGCTGCTTGGAATCATCCAGTCAACCTCAATGCAACCAAGAGGCGATCGAAAGGAAAGTTGCTGCTTGCAACCAGAAGAGCAAATGGATCATCAAACGACGCCTCTTCACAGCTTTCAGCCATGGCAGCATGTAGGGGAAAACGATATAGAAGACTGCCATGGTTTGCACCTCAAGACGAGGGACAAATCTGACAACAGCATCCAACATGCATCAAACGGTGCCTCTTTGCAGATTGGGTACTGTCCAGGTCACGAAATTGGATGGCAAAGCCACCGAATGCGAGCAACAGATCGTCTCTTGAGGAAGCCAGGCCTTTAGCTGGTCCAATGAAGTATGAATCATGGCCAAATGAATAGCTCGATGTCCCTGCACCCGTGATACACATCATTCACCATTGGGCTCCGGGCATCAATGGGATAGACCCACATGTTCAGTCCCAGCAATGTCAAGACCAAGTTGAAGTCCACGTTTGAGGATGACAACATCCCTGGCAACTGCTTCCCCTGCGAAGCAAAGTGCACCACCAAAAAATAGGCGACGTTGGTCAACATGTACATGGGAAACAGCCTGGCAGTGCAAACCACGAGGATAGGATGAGCATCATGAGGGAGCAAAAGCACTGAGCGCATCCGTTGAAACTCTGTGTCTGTGAATGGATACAGTAATCCGCAACGCATGGCCTCGCAAAGCGATTACGCCAAAAGCGGCGCTTGTTGAAGTCTCTCAAATTGGTGTTCTCATCCCCCTCAGGAACCGAGTTTCAGCGTTGCTGAGGTGATGGTTGACACAGCACTGCAGCGCATAAGCACGCCAAGGGTCGGCCACCAAGTCTTTGGCATAGCCAAGGGTCATGACAAAGCCAGACAAAAGATAGAAAAAGCCTCACTTCGGAAGCTTAGCATCTTTGAAAGTTCATAGATTTCCAAGAAAAACCTCGGGGAAGACTCTGCTACATTGACTTTGGACATTCTTAGCCCTGATGTTTTTCAAATCTAGTTAGATACTTTAAGAAGACTTCAATAGATTTCAATATACTTTAAGATACTTCAAGATAAAAGTACTTGCAAGATACCTTCAGGTACTTTCAGGTACTTCAGAAGGGTGAATTTCTTTGTCCTTTAAGGCTCCACCAGGACTCGCGTCAAGCAGCTCATGGAGGCTCCACCAATGAGGTCCAAGTGCAAGGGCGAAATTGAACAGTAGTGACCCACGGCAACGTGCCTCAACCACGAAAACGGGTGCTACGTCAGACTGGATCGGATCGGATCAGAGCTTGGAGCTCAGCCACAACTGGTTAAAATATGTTGAAATGGCTGCAATTTGTGAGGTTGGATCCCAATTCTCTGGCCTCTATAACTGCGATTTGTGAGGTTGGACCTCTGCTAGGACCCTGGAGGTATCTCGCGACTAAAATCGGGGACGCTACTTATTATAGAAGATGTCAGGTCAATCTACAATATAGAAGATATGTGGAATATCAAGAAGAAGGCTTTGATCAATTCTCTGCTAGCTTTTCACTTTGAAAGTCTTGATTATTAATGGTTCTGTTTATTATATCAACGCTATCCTCCACCTGAACAATTTTCCAGGTCCAGCCCCGCGGGTCTCAGGTTGGTCCAGGTGCAGTGCTGCGAAGCCCCGCAGCCCTGTGAGGGCCAGGGTATCAACTCGCCCTTCCTTGAGATGTTGCGTCGAGGCATTTCTCTCTGGCACATCGGAAGCGACCTGACATCCCCAGCGCCACCCTGACCCTGGAGATCCGGTTTCCCAAGTGATGGAGGTACCCCCAAATCATCCAGTTTGTCAACCACTGGTTTTCACCATTTTTGGGGTTCCGTATTTTTTGGGAAATCCCCTACTGGGTCAACAAAAAACCATCTTTAGCATTGGGAATAGACCATGTGAAATCTTCTATGTTGAAGTACAACCAGCTTAGCTTGAGAAACAATGACACGACCTTTTCTGGTTGTATCATGTTGTATCCAAAAAATGTTTGCTCATTGATACGGATTCAAGTTGCAAGACACTTCCACACCTGTCCTCTTGATGCGAACAAGTTGCGGAAGAGTCCGCCCCCGTCCTCTTGATGCAGACAAGTTGCAGAAGAGCGGGGAGGGAAACAGAAAATTATGTTGGCAAAAGCAGTTGCCACGATGATTGCAACCTCAGAATGAAGCCACTGTGAAGAAATGGTTCCTAGACACCTCAGTCTGTCCTGCAAGACTTATTGACTTTCTGGAATGGTTTGCATGTCTTAAGAGTTGGTTCTTGCAAAACCCTGTGTGCAATTCCAAGCCAGGGTTAAGCAAATGCCTAGCCTATCCAATACAACAACTTGGAATGCACCATTGGTATGACTTTTTTCGTGGGCCTGGATTGAAGACATCAAAAGCTGCCCAGGCTGGGTACCCCTATTCGCCAGGTAGCATAACCCATTACAATCATCTTCAGGCTTGTGGTCTGACTGTAAGCCCAATTGACCAGATATTTGTTTAACGCGATAACATATGGCGCTTTCTGAAAATAGGGGATCCCCTGGATCATCCTTTACTAATAATCTATAGTCATAAACCAACCGTTCCTTGGGTCGCCTATGGCTTCACACAAGCCAACAACCAACATCAATCAAGCATAGCCAACCAGCCACAGACCACAGATAGCCACGTCTCGTGCTGAGTAACGAAGGTGATGCTCAAAGCAGTGTTGTCTTCCCAGGACAAAGGCACGGGAGGCGACCAAGCCGGCGCAGCTCCAGCCTGAAGAATGTCCGAAAACCTGGCAGCTGAGCGCGTTTCAGCCCTTTGACAAAGCTTGAAGGGTTCAATGAACGGTGGTAGAAGGAGACGGGTGGTAGAAGTATGTACAACTTGTTGAAGAACAAGTAGCTTTGAAGTATTTTAGGAGTCAACAACTTTGTCAAACAAACCATCTTTCAAGAGGTCTACAGCTTGTGTGCCAGCTCGATCGCCTGGAAGTTGAATCAAACGACTCCATGGCTGACCAGGAAATCTTACGCCTAGTCAACGAGAGTCACATCAACTCATCCAGCTAGCGGCTGCGCATCGTTTAAGTGCCACAGATGACTATAGCTTGATTTGGAAACTGTTAGTGTGGTCCATGGATTTTCATGCTAAGAAATCAGAATATTCCGAAGCTGTGATGAAGATTGAGGAAACTAAACTTGATCCAAACACTGCAACATATATCCGCTGGATGCCGCACAAAGCCAATTTCCTTCAGAGCAAAAAATGTCCACGAAAGACGAAAGATGTTGAAATTCTCTGGATGGGTTTGGATCACAACAAGCTCCCAAGATTGTCCTCTTCTTTGCCTTTGAGTATCAAAGGATGGGCCAATATTAACCATCCAAACAATGTCTCCACTCAACAAATGTTCAGAAGTTTGTGAAGCAGCACACAAGCAACGAGCTGATCGGAAGCAAGTCAACTGTGCATCTTAAACGACTGTAAGAAACTTATGTTTTGGGTGCAAATAAATCAATCAGAAACTCTGATCTGCTCTGAAGTTGCCTTTCAGCTACAGCTGACTAGCAGAAGCCAGCTATCCTCCCCGTTAGCTGAAACTGAACAAGAAAGTGGGAGAAAATGTGCGGTTGAATGCTCCATGGTCCTACAATTCCAAGCATCTGGCCATAATGGCTGCCCTGTCTCATGGAGGGAAGCCCATCAAACAAATTGCTGTCCTCACGTCGTAAGCTTTCACAAGAGTCTCAAGGGGCAAGGTGATTGAGAACAAACAGTGCTCAACAGTCTGAGGTCCTGAAGAAATACACTGGTCTGTCTGTTGTGCGACAGCTTCCTGATCCAAACGATCAAGATTGCAGACTTGGAAAATTTGTCTGGCTTCAGGGGAGCGGGATCATTCTTCAAACCTGGATATGCGTAATTTCCAAAAACACAACGCGTTGAATATGAATCATTTCCAAACAAAGGTGCCGATGCTTTAGGGTGCCGTGCAGGCGGTAGGTGGGGGAGGAGACCATGTTGTCTTGCGGATTTGTTTCCCACCTTGGCAGGTAAAAGTAAGAACTCTGAGTGGCTGACCTTGCGTTCAATCATTGCACGCCAACCTGAAAATGCAACACCACTGTGTAGACTTGCACATCTCAGGAAAGTTCAGCAAGACACCGGCATCAACCTTCAGGATCCTTTTTGATGTGTATTCATAATATGATTTTATATGCATCATTTTCCAAGGTTGTTAAATGGTAGCAACACGTGGCAACCGTTGTTTCATTCAGCTCAACCCAACGTTGGTGCCGTTCATTCGGCCCGACCGTAAAGCGATCGGCAGCAAAGTCGGAAGCTGCGCATCTGCTGCACCTGAGTGCGCTTCGTCCAACTCATTCGGTGCGGTTTGACAAAGTGCGTGGCAGTGCAAAGGCTTGCGTTGGAGATTCCTATGACCTAAGGAAATCAGTAGGTCATAGGTTCTTCGCTTGTCGAACCTGAATGGGAGTTAAATTTACAACCATTGTTTTCTCTTGAAGACTCTTGCCCTCACCCTGATGTTGGCTCAAGATCGCTCCAGAAAGTGTCAGCACATTTTGCTCGGCATTTCAGAGAAACTTCAGGGACAGCATATCGCAACTGGTGCGAATGCGTCAACATGTCGCAACACGTGCGAATGTGGCAACCAAGCCAATGAACCTAGCTGGCTACTGGCGTGGGAATGCGAAGCTGT
>VSDK01024916.1:350316-373236 GCA_009767595.1 Symbiodinium kawagutii
CAAACAAAGCCAATGAACCTAGCTGGCTACTGGAGTGGGAATGCGAAGCTGTGCAAAGCTCTCTGAATAAGTTGGTCAGACAGAATGACAGTGATGTTGTTTTGCAATACTAGTTGCACCTGTGCATGTGCTGTTGCTTCAACACAATTGGGTTCTCTACTTCAAAGGCCCCGCCTCTCCCCACTCTGCAGCAACGGAAAGACAAATGTACAGCAATGTACAGTGACGAAATACTTTCAGTATCAGGTATCACATTGTCCCTGCATCTAGGACATGGGCCTTCAAACAGGAACACATTGCTTCTTAGCAGCTGAGCTGGATTGTACTCGGTGATGGAGGTCATTCACAGATTGCTTGGCAGCTGTCGGATCGCCCCCATTCGCCAATGCCATTGCTTGAGCAATGTTCCAGCAGAGATGTCCACCATGGGCTTCGATGTGCTTGTTGACACCTGCGGCAAACATCGCCTGTGTCAGCGGTGCTTTCAGGTTGGCCAAAATCAGTGACTTCTTGCGCTTCTCCAAAGAAATCGCCAAGTTTTCGATGGCTTCACAGCCTGTCATGTCAGTGCCATTGATGGATTTGCAGTCCAAAATCAAGTGCGACACAGAGGGGTCAGCTTTGCTTGCAGCGGCCATGGCACGCATGCAAAACTCTTGTAAGCGCCTGGTGTTTGCGAAGCTCAAGCCAGCATCCATTCGAACTACGATGCACTTTGGTATCATGTGACCCTCAGGGTAATACCTCACATCTCTAAAGGTCCCGTCTTCCACTTGGCCACAAACTGCCAAGTTTGGCATGGCCACTTCGTATGTGAGTTTCAAGATGGAAAGTGACACTCCTGTGATCAGGCCTTCCTTCACAGTCAAGCCTAGCGACACGAGAAATGTGAAGAGCATGATCAGAAAGTCCAGCTTGTTCCCCTGGAAGGTTGGGATGAAAGCCTTGAAGTCAGTGACGCCAATGGCGCCATGGATGATCAATGGAGCCAAGGCCGCCAGGGGCAACAGCTCCACCACAGGCATCAAGGAATACACTGCGATCACCACAATGATCGATGTCAAGGCCCCAGCCAGCGGTGAGCTTGCACCGAACATGGCGTTCACTGCGGTCCTTGAAAAGCCACCGGTGATTGGAAAGGCTCCCATGAAAGCTCCACCACAGTTCGCAGCTCCCAAGGCCAGAAGCTCTTGGTTTGCATCGTAGCTGTACCTCTTTTCATTCGCCATCTTGCCACCGACGGCAACGGTTTCCAAGAAGCCCACAACTGCAATCATCACGGCAGGCACGATGAGGTCTGGGGTTTTGCTATCGAAGCCGGGTAACATGAACAGAAAGCCGTTGCTCTCACTATCCTCAATGAGCCTCACAGAAGTGACTCCAGCTTGTCTGTAAATGTAGCCCCAGACCCATCCAAGCACCACGCAAAGCACTGAGGACAAGTCGGCGCACATCTTCATGGCTTTGAAGGGAATGGACTCCTTACTTTTGGGGAAAAACCTCCAAATCAGGCTTTTGGAGCGCTTGGCTTCGTTTCCAGCAGACTTCCATTTCTTGAAAAAGGTCAGCATGCCCAAAAGGGTGAAGCCAAGCACGGCCGTTGCTACATCCGCTTCTGGCAGGTGCGCGCACAGGTCATAGACCGTCTGCCACCAGTATTTATGTCGCTTGATACTGATGCCAAGGACATGCTTCAGCTGAGATGTAGCGATGATTACTCCTGAGGCTGTGCAAAATGAACTCATGACACTGTGAGACATGAAGTCCACCACGAAGCCGAAGCGTAGGATGCCCAGGAGCAAACTCACAAGGCCTACCAGCAGAGCCAAAGTAGTTGCCCCAGCCAATCGCTCCTCATCGGTCACCAAACTCAAGGAATCCAAGGCCTGTCCTGTCAACAGACTGATCAAAGCTGTTGGCCCAACTTGCAGCTGTCGAAGAGTACCCAGCAGCGCATAGATCACGAGGGGAGCGAAGGAAGAGTACAAACCTGCTCGAATTGGCAACCCAGCAAGCAAGGCAAAGGCCAAGCATTGAGGCACTAGCATCAAGCCCACTGTCAACCCAGCAATCAGATCACCTTTCGCAGAGTATGGCAATTCTCCCATCTTCTCCAAGTCAGTGGGGGTATCTTTTCCTCTCAGAAATCTGATGTAAGCAGGTAGCCAAGTGAGTGGAGGAAACAAGGATTTCACTTCAAATTTGCTCCCTCCATAGACTTCCTTCCACGCCGGAGGTGCTGGAGGCTCCTCCTGAGGCTCCTCCCCACCTTTGGGAGACTCCATCCCAGCTTCTGGGTCTTTAAGCTCCTCGGTCTTCTCATCGATTTGAATTTCCGCCATGGTCCGATTGTGCTTGGTTCCTCGTTCTATTCGTTTCTCCTAGTTTGCCAAAGAGAGGAGAGAGCTTGAACCACAAGATCTGACAGATTCAAACAGCATGCGTACCACTTCAAGAATCTACATGAATCCACCTTTTCCTCAACTCCAAAGCGACCAGAACTTCAGGTGAGGAAACATCAGGGAACCAAACAGTAGCAACGTAGCCGTGCCATCTGTGCAGAACTTGGACAAGCTGGAAGTGATCCTGAAAGCTCGAAAGAGAACTACAGCAAGATCTGGATTTCATGACATCTGTTGGAACATTTGAGAACTAGCAGGGCCCTCCTTGGCATCTGCCAATCGCTTGCCAGCGCGGCCTGAGCGCTGGATAGCGCTGGATCCCAGGAATCATTGCATGGCAGTCTGGTCAGTTCTTGGCAAATTGCCCAAGCGAAACATCAATCGGCCCGCAGCACTTTGCTTCACCTGCAACGACTCGAAAGAAGGCAGAACTTGTTGCTGCGGAAATTTCAAGCAGAACAAGGACCCAGTGGAGATCGCGTTTAAGAAACAAAACCCACATTCCCCATGTAAGACTACTGGAGGGATCGGGAGGTACATGTTTACACGCATCTCCAACAAAATTCCCCTTCCAGCATTTCCAAGCAAAAGCCATCCGACACCTTTGCATATCTGGTCTCCAGCTTATTGCACCGCACTTCTTTGGCCTCCAGTTGACATGGATATTGTACCAAGTTGTCCAAGGCAGATTGATGAAATTCCAAAGGCCGTGAGATGGCTTTTGCTGTTGCCTTTCTTTGTTTGCCTGTTGACATCTCACATGAGGTCACTGCAAAGCTTGCATGCCCACAGCTTGGTCCCCAACAAAGCGAACCCATGCCTGAGCAAGTGAAGCTGCAAGTCAAGGCAAAATGTGTCATCAAAGGCTAATCAAAGGTATGCAAACAGTTTGATATTATGCAGCAAACAAACTTGCCTGGAAACTCCGCCGAACAAGTTTCGATGGAAAGGTTGAACCTGAATCCGTCTGAATGTAGCGCCAAATGTTCATCTAGCGCTGCAGGATGGGTCTTGTGGTAGCTCTTGGTCATCTTTGCAAACATCAGAAAACTAATGTGCCATGACAATTTCTCCATATTGCATCGCATGACATCCGACTACCACTATTAAAGCATCAAACCACACACTTCAGGCTCGGGCATCCCTCTTCTACCTTGGCCACGGGCCTGGTAATACACACAGCTTCAGCCGAAGAAAAAGAAAAAACGTACTGTGTAGGTCTGTTGAGGCACAACATAAATCATCAAGACTCCGCTAGATATGTTAGATATCTTGCTTTTTAGTTCCGTTGTTATGTATGGTCGGCCTTTTGCATTTCTGCGGCGTGGCACTTGACGGCGGCGACTTACCTCACTGATAGTCGTGGTCGAACATCAATGGTTGGTGGTTGAACCACCCCTATGAAAAATATTCGTCAACTAACCATTTGTTTTAGAATCACTAGGGAAAATAAAAATGTCAATCACACCACCAACCAGTTTACTATCATGAAAGTCATCTAAATCTTCACCGAACTTCATCAAGAGATGGCTCCACTGCACTTGCAGCCACAGCACTGTGCGGAGAGTTCCAAGGCGATCGACTGGTGGCACCCTGAAGCTGCTTTCAGTGAAGGCACCACGCGACTGCACGACAGCAACTGAGTCACCCTGCCAATAGCACTGGTCGCCATGAACCTTCGGGGGCCGAAACTTTTCAACAGTTGATAGTTGCTGTCTGAACTTATCTGCTTTCCACCCTTTTCTCTCTAGAGCACTAAGCTGTTCCAAGTGATCTTTGAAAATAGGACTTGCCTGTGGATTGTGCGGGGCTTCATATAGCTTCACTATGGACACGTTTCACAGCAAAGCTCGTTTCTAGCCTCTTGGAGGTGAAAAGACTGCCTTTGGGCTTGTGGCCACCTGACCAGCTAGGTCTTTGTTGAGAATGCCATCTGGACACGGTGCGCAGCCACTTTGTGTACACACTAAGCGACAACGAGAAAGTATCCATTTTGCAGGCGGTTTTTGGGAGAGCTCTGCAACGGAAACAGGGAAAGCAATGACACATTCACACCTAGACTTAGAGAGAGAAACTCTCCAATAGATGGGAGAGCCACAGGATGCAATGAGATATCCTTTGTAAACAGCGGCTGGAAACAGCTGGGCACTTTGTCAAACCAAGTGCCCTGCACAAAGCTTTCTGACTGGTTCCTTTGACCTCACACGCAGATTCGCACCATGGCATCTGCGGTATAAACCTATGCACACAAGATATGGATACAAACTTCAAGTCCCAAGCCGAATGTACTTCACTGCAACGTCTGTTGGAATGATTTTGCCTGGCCATCCTAGGTTCCCAACCTGTCAGGCGCATCGACACCTCACATCGACATGCGGCCCTGTGCTAAGTGACTTGAATTCGTCGCTTGGGCCTCCTGAGCTGTGCCTCCGAACCTGCCAACAGGCGCAGCCCTGCTCTTTGCACAGCTTTACTAGCTCTATAGGTATGTAACCCACCCAAAGATGATCATTTTACGAATGGAAACCATTGGTTTTACGGGTACCACTAGGGCTTGGCACATGCCCATATACTCAGATTTGGAGTGTGTAGGTATGGTTAGGTATGTCTAGAGTGAGCACACCAAGGTGTTTGCTGTCACAAACCGGCCTCGGTCCTGACCTCCACTCGCTGTGGAGAGACATCCGGCATCGCGCTAGCTAGGGTGAAGCAACAAGGAGCACTTTGGATCATTTGCATTTTATGTTGGATCTGTGCACACGCTAGACTTTCGATAGATCATACTCTCCCTATCTGCAATCGTGTGCTGTACCTGCTGAATCTTTACGTTGGCAAAGTCCAAGGCATGCATATTCTCGTGCACTGATCACTCACAGATGAGCTTGAGATAGCCTGAGTACCAAGAAGAGTACGCTGCATGCGATCTGATTCCATCCAGATCTCACGGCTGTAACGAAGTCACCAAGTCCTGTTGGCATGGCATCCAGGACCATCTCCACCACCTGCTTCGGCCAGAGTGCCTTCCTAAAGTAGATCCTGTGAACTTATGAACATGGAATTACCAAAAGATCTGTAAAAACATCTAAAATTACACCAGCATAGACCCCAGATAGCAGGTGCATTGCGCAGCGGCATACAAAGCGCCGATCCAGAGCCACAAGGGAGACAAAGGGGAGACAAAGGCGAGACAGAGGGAGACAAGCATGAGCAGCGGCAGAGCAGCGGCAAACAACCCGCCGATCCAGAGCCACAAGGGAGACAAAGGGGAGACAAAGGCGAGACAGAGGGAGACAAGCATGAGCAGCGGCAGAGCAGCGGCAAACAACCCGCCGATCCAGAGCCACAAGGGAGACAAAGGGGAGACAAAGGCGAGACAGAGGGAGACAAGCATGAGCAGCGGCAGAGCAGCGGCAAACAACCCGCCGATCCAGAGCCACAAGGGAGACAAAGGGGAGACAAAGGCGAGACAAAGGGAGACAAGCATGAGCAGCGGCAAAGCAGCGGCAAACAAACCGCCGATCCAGAGCCACAAGGGAGGCAAAGGGGAGACAAAGGCGAGACAAAGGGAGACAAGCATGAGCAGCGGCAGAGCAGCGGCAAACAAAGCGCCGATCCAGAGCCACAAGGGAGAGAAATCCAGACAAAGGGGAGACAAAGGCCAGGCAAAGGGAGACAAGCATGAGCAGTGGCAGAGCAGCGGCAAACAAACCGCCGATCCAGAGCCACAAGGGAGACAAACGGGAGACAAAGGCCAGACAAAAGGAGACAAGCATGAGCAGCGGCAGAGCAGCGGCAAACAAAGCGCCGATCCAGAGCCACAAGGGAGACAAAGGGGAAACAAAGGCGAGACAAAGGGAGAAAAGCATGAGCAGCGGCAGAGCAGCGGCATACAAAGCGCCGATCCAGAACCACAAGGGAGACAAACGGGAGACAAAGGGGAGGCAAAGGCCAGACAAAGGGAGACAAGCATGAGCAGCGGCAGAGCAGCGGCAAACAAAGCGCCGATCCAGAACCACAAGGGAGACAAACGGGAGACAAAGGGGAGACAAAGGCCAGGCAAAGGGAGACAAGCATGAGCAATGGCAGAGCAGCGGCAAACAAACCGCCGATCCAGAGCCACAAGGGAGACAAAGGGGAGACAAAGGCGAGACAGAGGGAGACAAGCATGAGCAGCGGCAAAGCAGCGGCAAACAAATTAAGCGCCGATCCAGAACCACAAGGGAGACAAACGGGAGGCAAAGGCCAGACAAAGGGAGACAAGCATGAGCAGCGGCAAAGCAGCGGTAAAGAAGAGCGCCGATCCAAGTCCCTACCATTGAGAAGTAAGAACCCCTTATAGCTTGTCAGCTATCTGGGGAAAAAACAACGTCTCCATTCTCTTGCGGGAAGATGATGGATGTCATGGATGCGGCTGTCTGGCTGACTCTCTGCATGTTCCAAGAAAAAAGTGGCTCATGCATGTTGCACGACGGGCAGCCTGCCTCTATAAGCAAGCCCAAATTCCAGCCGACAAATGGGACAGCCATCTGCAGCCATCAAAAACGCTGAGGATGCTCAAGCCCCAACCAATCAGTTGAAGAAAAAATGAAGACCACGAGCGCCCGCCTTCTGCAGGCCATAGATCACAAAATTCAGTGTTTCAATGTCCCTGCCAGGAAAGGAAGTCAACAAACATGGATTGCTCGCTTGAGACACTTCTATCCAAATCAAATTCGATGATGCAATCAGGGTCTGCTATCACAATGGTGCATCTTCACAGCACACAGTGCTCGAAAGGATTGCAAAATGCCGGGAAGTTCTGCACAATGCTCTGGCCTACCCCCTTTCTCCGTGAAGTGCCGCAGAAGCAGTTCCACAGTGTCTGATTCTGAGTACCTGCTGAGTTGTGCTCGCTCGTGCTCAACATGGTGTGCGCGTGTGTGTGTGTGTGTCTCACTCACTCTGCTTGCTGGAAAGTGTTGACTGTGCATTTTGAACATCTTGAAAGATTAGAAATGTCCAAAAAAGTAAATCAGAAAACAAAGTCATGAAATGCCACGCCACAATGGAGCGTATTTCCACCGCAAGTCCTAGGTCCAAGGCACATTGGCCACTTGGATCTCGGCAGGCGCGTCCCAGCTCCACAGGGCCGAGTTGACCGACCAGACTTTGTGGTCGCTGTCGAAATGGATCAGCGAAGCTTCTCAGCAAGCCTGGAGACCCTAACGTTCGCCACAGCTTTGGCAGTGTGCCCATCCAAGAAGTCATGATGGTCATTTTTCGGGACAGGCATGCAAGATGCATTGGCTGACCTGCACTCATTATGTTCTACATTGTGAAACACATCAACTTTTAGGAGAAAGCGAGGGAATTGAGGCTTCAGAATGAGGCTTTGAGGGATCATTCAAGCACGAGACAGATCTTCCCAGACACAATGGTGCCTTGACAGATGAAACTACAACCGTATTCAAAAAACATGCGTACATAGTATACACGCAAAATCCGGGCTGTTGTCTTGAGAAAAGAGAATCGTGGATAAATTGAAAAAATGAAACTCAACGAGAACCCATCGCACCAAAGATGCTTTTGGGAAAATGGAAGAGGGGCCGCTCAGAATTTCTTGAGATCCTGCGATCGGGCAAGTAGACCCACCCAATGGGGAAAAAAACATGCGATATGCCAGACAAAACTCCAAAACATGCAGCTCCTGGCAAATCAGAACAGGAAGGGGTTGAATTTTCTTCAAATTTAGGATTAACAAGTAATTAGCCTGTAGTCTACAGGTGATTTGAAATGATTTGAACAATTGAACTTTAAGGGCTTCGTTTGAATTACATACAGCTTTGCTGCAAAATACAATATTGCCATTGCTCGGTTGCACGCAAATCCTCGTGTTCAGAAACCGCTTCCCCACTAACAATGAACATCTTGGTCATGTTGGGAACTACTTGCTGACAGTTTGCCCAACAGTGAGCGTGTCGCCAACTCAGCCCATGCTCTCCTCGTCTTCAACTGCTATTGAGCAAACCTTTCATGCACTGCAATCGTGACATCGTGATTGAAAATCGGAGTGCTCACAAATGACTTCATGATGTGGGCAACGGCCAACAACAGCCATGTAGCTTACAGGAAAATACCGCATACTGAACAACGGTTCTGTACCAGGATTGCCATCAAAACAGCTTAAATGCTCCCCCGTACGGCCTGTGTGCATTGGTACAGGGACGAGTAGTATAAATAAAAGAAATGCTCGCAACTTCTGGTTGACTTTGAGAGGCTTTCGAGAGGCTTTCTGGCTCACATTGCTGGCCAAGAAACATTGATGAGCTGTCCTGGCATTCGTTGCTTTGGCCAAACCCCATCATACTCTTCCACTTCGCGACCTCCTTTTCGGACAACGACCTTCACCGGCTGATTCCAAGTTGAAGCAGCTGAGCCTCTTGGATTCACCGTGCCTTGAACGGAACGTCCGCATTGTCACGATTCTCAGAGTTGTCGACGTGGATCTCGAAGATTCCTGCAGGGTCTTGCCATGTCTCGCCCTTCATTGTAAATCTGAAGCAACCCATGTCAGCCAATCAGCAGTGTACTGGTAGAGGTTAGAGCAGGGATCCAAATTCAGCCAAGTCAGCAGACAGTCCTGTCTGGTTGAAGGTGATGTTCTCGGCAGGATGTTTTTCCGCCGGAAGAGTCGCATTTGCAACAAAATCAAGTCTGCACTTGCCCACCTTGTGGAGTGAAGGATGCTTGAAAGTTGATGCATGTGGTGCTTTCTTGAAATGGGGGACCCCCCAAGTTATGGTCGGTTTATTGCTACAATTGCTTGATATTGGATGATTTGGTGGGATGATTTAGGGGTACCCCTATTTTGAGAAACACCCATGTGATGTAAACGCATCACCCAAAGATGTCGCATACATAGATTTTTGTCAAAGGGCCTGCCGGTGTTTGTGGGACAGAGGCTTCCCATTCACCTCTGCATGCAAGTCCAAATTTGACCTTGGCTCTGGTGGCAGTGGAGATCGCTCCAAACCATATCTGCGTTGTTCATCTCTTGAAAGATCCAGAGCTGTTGTCCAGTCGCCACGAAAGAGACGGTGTGTGTGCGGAAAATATGCAAGTGGCAAAGAAAAGAATTCAGAGCTATGTGGCTCTGTCACATACATTCACATACCATATTTTTCTCCATTTACACAGCACTGATTAGCCAAGCAGCTTATGTGGCGCTCCTCCAAATCCCCAAATGAGTGTCACCGTGCAAGGTGCTGTGACTTTCTTCTCTTGGAGAATGTTCTTAGTTGCAGCAAGATCACAAAATCTGACAAGACAAACGAATTCCAAAATCCAACCCTGACTCACTCTCTGCAAAGCTGAGATTCTAAAACATGCTGAGAGCTCTTGTAGTTCACCTCCAAAAGACGGCAAGCTCTATGTAAGGCAAAATTTCATCATTGTCTCATGGCAAACACTGAAAGCAGACAGTATTTCATGGTGCTGCATGGCCTTCTGTTGCTTCTTTACCTGGTGCCTGGGCAGTGCATCAATCTGGACGTGTGGGCTCTATGTAGAATGCATTCCACACAGAACACCTGCTATGCATCATTTCAATATATTTCAATGCCATATCTACCGGGATCTACCAGGTATGTTTGCGAAGCTGGCCACCTGGTCTTGACCGAAAAGCCTCCTTGAACATGTGCTCCAAAGTGGCTGAATAGTTTCAAAGTTTTCTGCTTCACAAGAGTTACAACCTACATCTTGTGACGGCATTCTAAGGCTTCGTCGGCAACAGTTGGTCTGTTTCCCACCTCGGTGCAGAAATCTCTAACCCGGATCCGTCAAAGCTGCCTGCTCCATTCGCACACATCCAGAGTCGCTAGCCACTACAGTGGTCAGGGTACACGTATCTCCACACAGCGAAACCGGACTCCACCCTTCTGAAAACGCTGAGTGAAGTACCCTCCTCCACCTGGCATTGACGATGCAGGATCCACAAAGGAACCACCAGAACGACACAGAAACGCCCAGAACTCATCGTAGAACACTTGCCAGAAAGACTCCAAAAGTCCTGGACGACTGCCAGCACCTCGGAGAAAGAAACAGCCACTGAAAAGGGACTTCTTCCAGGGAGAACTAGGGAGATCTGTGAGCCATGAGCCAATATCCCGCTGTCTGTGCCAAACCAATGCCAACGTGGCCAACGTGGATCGGGGAGGGGGATCTGAATTATTCGAATCACTTCCGCTTGGGAAATCTTCAGAATTGGTGTCTTGACAGTTTACTTGGGCAACCAAGTCACGTCATCATCATGGAAGTTCATTTGCTGCTCCAGGGTCTGCAAATGCTCTTCCCCGGCCTGGCACGGCTTCGTGGTTGAAGATTGTGACAGCACAGCGTTCTCCTTTTCCTTTGGTTGGAACAAGGGTGCAAATCTCAAATAGCTTAAGGGACACGGACAAAGAGAGTACAAAAGTCTATCAAATTGCAGTCAAACGCTAGACGGATTGCATGGCGCTTGGGAAAGGGTTCTTGGAACATATACGCGTTCTTCTTCATTGGCATGCGCGGGTCCGATGAGTGAGTGTGTCTGTCAATGGATTCTGTTTCTTAAATGGCAATTTTGCTGACAACAGTACCAATGCCAACCAGATTGGCAAAACGCTCAGGAGATCTCAAAGTGCATGAAGATGGTAGGACTCTCCAAAGAGCAATGGAAGCAACGTTTTAAGAGCAAACACGGCACCTCATTGTCGTAGTTTCTCAGATTCCACATTGCCGGCATAGTCTCAGCGGTCAAAATTGGTGCAATCGAATCTTGTCAGGGCATCTGAACTCTGCTCAATCACAAAGGCTGGCACAATGACGTCCTGAACAGTTCGCCAAGGATCTTCCTGAGAGCAGAACCCGTATTTGCAGAGTGAGCATGACAAGTTCACACTTTGTTTCTGCTTTGGGTTTCTTGGACAAATCAAGTAGAAGGATTTTTGATTTTCGACAGTGTGACCACAGAAAGACACTTAAATTTGCAGAACTTGAGGTTGCCTGAGAGTTCTGATATATGTGCACACTGCGGGTCATCTGTGATTCACAGCTTGTTCACCACGCAAAGAAGATTGCATCTAGTCAAGGCAAGTTTCCTCATTTCTCACGAACCGCTTCCAGTCCCAAACGGCCCACTTTTCCCTGCAGCCACGGCATGCATGGACAGGCAAAGGAGCAGGGAGTGTTGCGGAAGCACGAACCAATCCTGGATTGAATGATACTTAAATGCACAAGATTGAAATAACCCCATCGTACTGATTGAATCATCGATATTCCCGCCATAACCCTCCAATATCGATCACATACCAACTAGTATGATTCCCTATGTAAGAATCAGAGAAGGGTTTCGAATATCTGGCTCAATTGTAGCACATTCTATCAAGGGCGAGTGATGTCAGTCATGTAAACCATAGCAATTTTGTCCACACGCTGCTCCTCAAAGCTAGTGCAGCTGCAAAGGGCCCTTGCATCCTTTATCTTGGATTGAACAAAACATATGAAAAAAGATATGATCACCTGATATCACTTACCATTTGGTTGGGGCACTCCTGGTAGCTTCTCTTGGCTCCCCCTTGAAGGGCTGGAGCAGGATTCCCCTGGCTCCAAATCGCTCCCTCCCAACCACCAGCCAGTAACTATCAGAAAGACTCGACGCTCGTTCTTTCACTTCTGCCTCTCGCTCGATGCGTGAGTTGTACTTTACGCTCCACGCATCCAAAACTGGTGAAGCTGTACATGTCTCGAAATGTGTCAATTTCGTCAGAGTGTGCTCCATCCAGCATCAGTGATGAGATCTCTTGTTTGTTCCTATTATGTCAACGTTGTCACACACTTTTGTGAGTTGAATCTACAAATGATCTCAAAAAAAGATGGGGTCTCTCTCATCAAGCTGATTGCTATGTACAGTGAGGGCAGAGCTTGGAACGATTGGACTCTTTGAGCACATTGAAACCTGCCACAGGGAAACCCATCTGCTGCGTGTGCGTTGGTGACTGAGGGCGCTACAAATATTTGAAATACAAATATGAAATAGTACGAATTGGTGACTGAGGGCGCTTCTGAATCTACTGGACTTCTGCTCTTCCTCAGATTCTCCTCCACCATTTCCCAGATCCAAACAGGATCCTCCAAACCCGGATCCCTATGATCCCGCCTCAAACTACAATTGTGGAGTCCACGCGTGCGACCGTGGCGGCCAAATTCACCCCACAGCGACCAGTGCCACGTTCTAAGCGGAAAAAGCCCTGCTCACCCCACGACGTGCCCCAGGAGTTCTTCAGCCTCGACAGACAAAAAACTCAGCGGCCGCCAGCTGTCGATCCATGGCATCCTGCCTCCAATATGGCTTGACGTGGCCAAGGATATCGTGATCCTGCACGGTCGTGGCTCATGCTTCTGCCATGTCACAAGCTAAAATCTGACTGCACTGGAGCGGAGGTACCCAGGTGTAACGGTCATTTCTAATCCTTACTGCAAGCGGCTATTGTCTTTTTCAACCTTCCACATCTGCGTACGGAGATTGGAAAGTTTATCTTTAAAAGAGCTGTTTTTTTGGACTTTGATGGGTCTGCAAGTGACTTTAAGTCCAACATATGGCAGAATATGATACAGTAGGATGTAACTTTGGAATGGCGCAAGACATCATTCTGAGTAGCTTTGTAAGCAGGGATAGTGATTGGATCAACGTGAGGACTGGAGAACAGCTTTGCCCAAGGTACGCTTTGCTCCACGAACCTGACATGCTCTTAACAAGACCCAGACATGCTCAGCATTGACCCGCATATCCTTACTTGTACGTGGTAAGCCCGCCACATGCCTTAGGTGTACAAGTGGCATGCTTGAGACTTGTGGTTGGTTTGCACCTTGCAAACCCTCCACTCATGCCAATGGGGGCGGTCTTGCCAAATTATATCACGATATCTTTATTGTATGATTATATGTGTATATATATATATCCGTGTGTGTGTGTGTACAGTAATTAGCGACGGTGGAAGCCGCACATCTTGACTGCGGATCCGACCCAGATGCCCTGGTCTCCTTGCCAAAGCCCACAGCCAGCACAGCATGATCCAAGCCAAGGACGCCCTCTGAAGGGTCAGGCTTGCAGCCAAGTAAACCACCTACGGCTTCAACAGTTCCAACAGTTCCTTCATGACATCATTGAGGACACCAAAAGCAGCAGATGTTAAGTGAACCAAAAACATTGAAGCATGCATTACCATTCAATACCATTCAAAATGGTGCAGAATGGCTTGGCAGAAACGCGTCCGACCACACCTGTCCATACACCAGAGTGGTAGAATTGCAGACCATCAGCAAGGATAAGAACAGATAGAGGTCCATACTGCACCAACTGCGCTGCCAGTTCCATTTCGTTGCCTCAAAGAAAACAGTCTCTAGAGCTTTGAGGATTGGAACTTTGGCTTTACCACCTAGAAAGGCAACACAACAACCCAGCCACCTGTCTGCATCCTCCTGACTACATCCACAAGAAATGACAGCCCCAAGGTGTCGAGCAGCTGCTCAAAGATCGCCAGCCCGTCACCGGAGTTGCAAAGCCGCTGGTTGCATGACAAAGACCCTGAGGTCCTTGACCTGCGAGGTTTCCCAAAGCTGTCAGATTCAAATCCGAGCGAACATGCGCAAGGGATCAACTAATGATGGTTAGTAATGATGGTTAGTAATGATGGTTAGTAATGATGGTTGATAATGATGGTTGATGATGATGGCTCAATGATGATGCTGAAATGGGAGAATCGCAGGAATCGAAAAAAAAAAAATCTGGCAACCTTTCCAGGTCATCAAATTCTGATGCCGCGGGCCTTTTGTTGAGTTTGCACGGCAGTAGAGATCATCATGGTTGCCACAAAAGCCCTTGTTGTAGCCTTCAGGGTTGAGTTGCTGTGTCATTGAAGCGAGCATAACCAGCAGGGCAGAAGCAAGATGTCGGCATTGTTCGCTCCTCTTTGAGGAAAAAGACCAGAAAAACGGTGAAAGCGCTTCAAACAGTCACAATGACCTTGCCTTTGGGCATGCAGGGGAACATGCCTTCCTTGTAGTAGGGCCAATCAGCTTCACTGAATATCCCACCAGCTTGTTGAAGAAATTGATAAGCCAAGTAGGGCCACCCTCCAAACATTCCGCAATCAGCACCTTGCCAATGGAATGAAAACGTTGTTTCTTCATGTCATCCAACAGGCCAAATGCAACACAGGCAAACAGGAGGCATGTTTTGGGACCTTACCTTTTTTTCCACTTGTTTTGCCTCTTTTTTACATCCCAAAAAATGAGTTTTACCCTGTCCATCTGTGTTCATGTTCACGGCTGAGCTGTGGACAACCTTTTCCCCCAGCACAGCTGCTGTCGGAACTTGCCTCAAGCTCAGGGCACTTGGACAAGTCAAACTGCACCCTTGGTGTTGGGTTGCGGTTTGGTTTTGTCCTGTTGTGTCTGTGGTCTTTCTGCACTTGAAATAACAAAGTCAGTCACATAAGCTGCTTGTCTTCACCAAGAAGCATCACATTCAATAAGCTGCTCCGGGGACAAGGGAATGAGGTGTCCGGTTGTCTTGGCCAACTGTCCTCACAGGCCACAGGTACACAATGACTGACGAAACAAGTCATCTTGCCACCGAAGACCCCGCCTTCCACTGCTTCCGCGGTGGAGACTGCCCAGCATGATCCAAGAGCCTTCTGATTTCTCACTGGTGCTACAAGACCTGACAGATTGCCGAGCAGTTCAGCAAGGGAATGTCCAACAACTGTTGCGTCAGTTTGTGAGAAGAACGGCTATGGTGCGTTGATGCGCTTTGAAAAAAGGTTGGAGATTTGCATGAGATATGCCAGAAGAAGCACCTTTTTGATCCCAATCAAAGGAATCCGGAAGATTTTCAGCTGCAAGACGTTCTCGGCGCTCCTGAAGGAATGGCCAAGTCTTTGTGAAGTGGGACAAACTCGGAATCTTGGGGCAAACTTTCCCACCATGAATACCTCTGTGGAGCTTCCAATTCGATCAACTCTCAGACTCTTAGCTCCTCCAGAATTGCAGGAACGTTACCTGATGTCAGCGCGAGCAGGCAGAGCCAAATCCTTATCAACACTTCTACAACTTTCTGAGCCAAAGCAGGTAAGACACGTTTTGGCATCAGCTTGGCTGCGAATTCTGCTAGCTCCAGATCGGCAAAGGGCCCCATGGTGTCATAGCGCACGCCAGGGTCAGATTTCTGGAGCTGCTTCACCTCATTGAAGGTTTCAGCTCTACCAGGAGAGGCAGGGGCGTTTGGAGTTTGCAGAAAGGGGATTATGATCGTTGCAACATACAAACTTATTTAATTACACTAAATATTGTGTGTATATGATTGGACGCATATAGAATGCATTATAATGTTATATCATTATATGTAAATTGATATATAAAATGCATTATAATCTTATATACGAACCTTTCACCTTCGAGGTATTCCACCGCCGCAAGTCTTCCGCTCTGCCAATCTCAAGTCTGGCGGCAACCTGAGGCCGGAACCAGCATCTGATTCTCGGTATAGATCGATAAGCGTTGCTGCCACTCCTGGGCGTGGACTCTTTGGATCTCCTTGGATCTCCTTGGATCTCCTTGGACCTTCTCAAATTTCTCAAGCCTGCTACTCGCATTGCAAGACTCCCTCCACCCTGGATCCGGGGCTCCTTTTCAGAGTAGACTTTTCCATGCAACTGCACCCACTGCGAGAAATTCATCTCGCCTGAGGTTTCATAAAAAAGCAGATTCAAGAATTGTCTAGTTGGTAAAGTCGTAGGCAACAGCGCCTCTGCCACTGAAGAAGCAGCTTAGAATCATCGCCAACTGCAAGTATCGGTCCATGGCTTTATGCATTAGAAGACAGGCTTGCGACTTCCTGTTGCCGCAGGGCCAGCTGTAAGAAAAATAGACCATCATCTCTGAAGGAGTCAAGTTGTCATCAACAGCCTCTTTGCGATCCAACTGTCTCATGTCTCACGGCACTTGTCAATATGAGCAAAACGCCTGCGGACTCTAAGACAGTAAACTCAAACGTGACCCTCCTCTGATGATATTGATCCAAGTGCACGTTCTGTGTTTCTACAAAATGAATGTGCTGAGGGGGTTCAAACGCCCTCCAGGAAAAGATTCATGTTGTTTCAGCGTAGAGGTCAGGCGATGGCAATGCAGTGCAAATTCCGTGTCTGACCAGCCTCCTCCTATGCACACGCACAGAGAGGGCAGGAAAGGCCATCGCTGCCTAGTATTGGTAGTTTGCAAGACATTCTAAGACATTGTAAGACTGTAAGATTCAGGAAGAGATTATTTGGAGTCACTCAGGAAGGCTACCGACGACTTAGTGCTGGATTTATTTCAGCTTGGCTCATCATGTTCTGCAAAGTATTACAAAGAATGAATTCCAAAAACCACTCCAATCTCAACTAAGGCCACTGCACATGCCCCTGCCAGAACCCAGCACCTGAACCCAAAAAAAGTTCACAGCACAACTTCTGCAGAGTAGCCACTGAGATTCCAGCCACGCGATCAGCAGCTGGTATTGTCGCGGATCAACCAGGTTGTCCCTGCAAATACTCCGGAATACGGTAAATAAGCTGCAAACATGAGCTATCAACTTAGTGAATAAAGAATCTGCCGTTTGGTTCAATCAGTTTCAAAGCAGCATTGAGATTGTAAGTTTGCAGCAGGCTTACATTGAGAATTGAGATTGAGGTTCGGACAGGCTCCAGAATGCAGGAAATTTGGGGACATTTTGTGAATCTCAGCAGTCAAAACATTGCCCAAACAAGCCAGCCAGTTAATCAGATCTGCTATCTTGACAGCTGCGACAACCGCGACCAGACTGACAGTCAATCCGCGCATTGGTCGAAAAAAAAGGCTCAAGTCTTGTCCACGTGGCCATGCTCCCTCCTTTCGGTACTTTCCCAGACATTGAGATCAGATTGCTGGGGGGCGACCACTTTCCCACAGAAGAAGCTGGTGCCAGGTGCACACTAGGCATCCACACTCAAAAGCGTCCAAATCCACAAGATCGCGATGAAGAGGGTGCGCAAACCGCACCTTGCAGAAGAAGCAAAAGGGTGTTGCAGAGTGTGTGTGAAAGCACAGATTCCAACCACTGAAACTGAAGGCGAGCTCGGTAACACGCACGTTCTTGTGCCCATCGCTGCGGTGCTGACCATGCAGGGAGCATCAAGCTGTCGAGTCCAGCTTCTTCTTCATTATGGTCTCGTGTAGGGTCCTCCATTGATTCATGATCAAAAACAAGGCAGCAAAAAGATGCAAAAGGACTTCAACCCGAATGTCAGCCAATCCTGGTGATTAAACTCCTGTTATCTGGTAGTTCAGTCCAGTAAAGTAGCAGAATGACTTGTGCCACTTCTGCTCGACTTGTGTCAGACGGCTGCGTCATGATTTTGTCCCTGCATCATTGAACTCCTCACCACCCGGCCCCGTTGAAGGTCCGCCAAATGCAGTGGTGTAAAGGTTCCGTAAATGGGCCAAAGCAAGCATTCAAACCTCCAGTGGATTCAGATTTGGCTGAAATCAATGAGATGCTTGGAAGGAACTCAGAAGCAGATTGCACTGGGGAAAGAAAACAAACTTCGGTAAGAACGGTTACGAAGCTGAGATGTGCACACTCGTTCAGCCACATTCCAAAGCCGGAAGCTTATACTGTTCCTGGCAAAGTATGCCGAGTGCACAGAGCGTGCCAATTCAAAATCCTCAGCAAATAAAAGATGCAATCAAAGGGTGCCAACTTCAACCGTCACTAAGAAGAGTGTCTGTCAACTTGCTACCGTTGTCTGTCACTTGTTTAATTATATGGCTATTTCATTATGTTGTCTCATCTCGTAGTAATGATTGGCTGTGCAGCTGTGAGCTGTGAGGTGCCTCGCGAAGCCCTGGAGATCCTCGAGTTTGGCAGGATGTATGAGTTCCCAAGTGGTGGCCAAGAGCGCACCAACCTCGCAGCAGACGTCGAAATGGGAAAAATCACTTCACTAAGCAATCAACGATCACCGAATATGGCAACTTCAATAGCTAGATGTACAGCTAGATATAGCGAGTGGCTAGTCACAACGAAACAAACTGTCCTCATTGATCAAAGAACTGAGTCTCCAACTACGTAGCCACTGAGCAGTTGCCCACCCAAGCACCAAAGGGACAACCCAACGGCCACTGCCAGCACCTGTCTTCGGGCATGGCGTCATGCGCAAGCTGTCTACAACTGAAGGATCGCAAGCTGTATACAACTGAAGGCAACACTTCCCAGGACACAAATCACTGACGCTTCAACCAAGGGCTGCCAAAGCAGGCCTCGGAAATCCGAAAGACTGTGCCCAAGTTCTTGAGTCTCCATTTCTTCAGCACCTGCATCAGGTTTGAAGGGGTGGCGCGTCAGAGTTCAGCGAGAGATGGCCAGAGGCTGTTGCAGAAAAACTTGGAGAAACAAACTCATCAAAACCCATCCGATCATCAGGCCAACAAACAAATTCCTCAAAACCCATCAGCCCAACAAGGATACCTGCCGAGCGGAGTAGTCCTGGAACTGGATCAGAGAAGCGCAGTATTTCCCGTCTTGGGAAACGTGCTCCTTCGGGAAAGGCACTTCAGAATACTCCAAACGGACATTTGGAACCACTGTTTGTCCATTCAACTGCATTTTGAACCACGGTTTGTCCATTCAGCTGCATTTGAAACCATTGTGTGACCATTCAACTCACCCAACTTGCAACCAACTCACCCTGTAGAAGCATAGTTTCAGAATGAAACATCTGAGATTCATCCAAGCTGGTCCTGGGCCGGTCGCTTGGTACCACATCTCCGGCAGTACTTGGAGTCTGACATGAAGCGATTGGAACAGTTGGGGCAGTTTTCATTGGCCTCAGCAGAAACACGCAATGTGGCCGCTGCCGCGATGTCGGGAACTGACTAACTTCCCGCAATGCTGAGATCACAAAGAAAGCTATTCATCGGGCGGTTTCTCAAAATTGGGGTACCCCAAAGACATCCCATATTAGTCATTAATTAATAACAATAAACCAACCAGTTTTCGGGTTTTTTCCACTGCGAGAAACCACCACCTATGTTTGCAGTGGTTGGTTGACAGCCTCCACACTGTAGATGCCAAAAGGTGTGCGCATGATCCAAGCCCGCAACCGGAGTTTGCACAGTAGCTGCTCCGACGCCCTGCACACCCTGTGGCAGAGTGGAACATCCCAAGTGGAACAGCAAGGCGAAGCCAAACAAAGTAGTACTTGACATGCTGGAATCTTGACTCCTTACAACTTCAAAACATTCATGAGAAATCAAGACAATCACTAATCTTGACTGAATCAACACAATCACTTTCCCTTTTCGGCCTTGTGAGTGGCAGTTCTAGACAGCTCTGCAGAAGCAATCTCAAAGCAAATGCCTCCGCTGGAAGAGAACTTGAGGCATGGAAATTGGCGGACGAAAGCTACCAGTGATGGCCACATGTATGCAGGGGAACCAAGAAAGAGGCACAAGCTGAGGTTTACATCATGCTTCCAAGGCTATGGCACCACGTCTCAAGGTTGCTGCCTATCTATTTTACACTGAAGCCCGTGAAGTATGCATCTTCAGTTTCCTTTGGCCAAAATTAGGCAGCAAGAAACCGAACCCATCATCAGGTTCTGAAGGATCAAAATCTGCTGGGACTTTCACAGAATTTACCACTTTCCCAGGTCGCGCCTACACCATGACTCACAGCATATAGAGCATACCACGCTGTAAGGAATGGCAGCACCAGTTCCTCAGAAATCAAAAATCAGATCTGAATCTGGGCATCCAGCGTTCGACTGTGGAAATGGCCCCACTGAGCTACCATACCGCCCAGTTCGCAGCATGCCCAGCCACCTAAGCAGGTTGCAAATTCCACAGAGATCTCAGGCCTCGAAAGTATGGTCAAATCACAAACCTCACACAGATACCCTCCAGGACTACCAAATGACCATGAAAGACTCAGAAGTCTGAGGGCCAAACCACCACTGCTGTCGTTGAGTACAGTATGACACCGCTCTCAGCAGCTGCCTGACGATGTCATAGAAATTCGCATCAATCGGCTGAAGAAAACCAATGAAATGCTGACTGTGAGCATAGATCACCGAAGAAATGGCCAAAGAAGCTAGAGACTAGATGGAACATGATCTAAGTAAGTTTAAGTTTTCCTGTGCTTTCCTATGTTTTTCTGTGTTTTCCTATGTTTTAGCTTGCTCTTCCTTCTGTTTTCGGCAGGGCTTGGGATCAGCATCCACTGTGGCATCCACCTTGACACTGCACTTTGCCACCAGCTCATTGCACCTGTTGACATGATCAGCCCTCAATGATAGGACCATGGACAAATGAAAGGAATCGAAAAAATGCAGGAACTGTCGCACTTCCAACTGAAAATTCCAAGGCTATATAGATGTAAAATGATATAATATACTTTTGTGAATTATAGACTATATACATGTAAATAACAGAAATCACTAACGAAGCGGCACGTAGGGAAATATCCCAACATTCTGACCATTCTGTCTATCTCTGTCCATGTGGGATCTCAAGGATTGCTGCTTTCACACTTGCATCCAAGCCACGGCAAGCCCAGACCAGAGTCTTGAGACACTCGGACCAGGGTGACCTTAGAAGGGCTCGACTGTAGTGGATCAATACACTGCACCCCTGGTCAACATCAACTTCAAACTAGTCCAGCTGTTGGGAGTTCACCCCTTTTTTGGACCGATGCTTCCGACCCAAAGCCATTTGGAGGCGACCCCACAGTTTCCAGGTCCGCGGAGACCGGAAAAACAGAAACAAACCTTACCTTCCTACTTTTGCTTCACTGAAGATCTTTTGTTGATCAAGAGCATTCTATCTCATGCGCAGCGACTTGATATGGTGGTTTCTCAAAATAGGGGAGCCCAGAAATGGTTGGTTTATCACTATAAATGGTTAATATCCAGGATGATTTGGGAGTCCCTGATTTTGAGAAACTCGCATATGATCATACTCAGACTTCAAAAATATCACTGGTTTGCTGAGGCTCCCAAACAGTATCCGAGCCCCATGGGCATTGCAATTGGCCAGGCCTGTCATCGTAGCACTTCCGCTGATATGTTGGGCAAATTTTCCAGCGGTGATCGAAGTAAATGCTATGCAATGTGCAAGGTTTCTTCTACCAATCTCAGAATTATTGGAATGATGCTATGTGAATGGAAATATTGGACTGCAGAATTCTGTTGCAATTCAACAGGCTCATTGCTGACCTGCCGCCGCCCATGTCGTAGCGATTCACGTGGAGGGAAGCACTCTTGCGTGCAGTCGCCATCATCCCAACTCAGTAGTTCAGATGAGTTTCACCGACGAAGATGAATGTAAAGATTCAGAA
Source organism: Symbiodinium kawagutii (assembly GCA_009767595.1). NCBI lineage: Eukaryota > Dinophyceae > Suessiales > Symbiodiniaceae > Symbiodinium > Symbiodinium kawagutii. The sequence continues at coordinate 372,148 of VSDK01024916.1, forward strand.
TCACTTGACCAAGGTCGATAGATCCAGAACCAAACATGACTGGCGACTGGCATCCAGGGTCCCCATGGTGTTGCCGGAGAGTGTTCGGATCTGTGCGTTTCTGGGCATTCAAACGAGCATAGGCCAGCGTGATGTAGGACCTGCCTTGACCTCAGGTGCTGTTCACGCACGCTCCTCACGTGCCTTGGTCAATCGAAGCTTTTAGGCTCGAGCAGAGGCAATCGGCTGCAAACCACGTGGCAAAGAACCTTGTCCAAGCCGCGTTGATGCAGCATTCATCATGCAAATGCAGCCAGCGGAGTGGTGAGCACACGGGCTCTAGGCTAAGTCATTGGTTCAGGATACGATTGCGGAAGAATAAAACCAAGATGTCAGTCTTCACAAGTTGACCGCTTTAGGATGACAAGAACGCAGCACAAATGTGACACCCATGGTCCATCAACAAAGCATAGGAATGAAGGTTTTCCAAGCATCCAGCGAGCCCGAGTTCATCACGCTCCGAACAGTCCCAACTTCCTCAGCACAGGCTTCCTTCGCTTTAAGAAGATGGCATGGAATCGACTCACGCAGCTGTACACACCAAACACCGAACACACCAACCTTGACTCACAAGGCACAAAGGAACTCTGGTTTCAAGATGTGTCAAGTCTGACAAACTCAGGGGCCATTCTGACCCACTAGTAGGTGCCCGGCTCGAGAAGCTTCCCTGCGCACCCATACATTGATTAGGAACGCAGCATTCGCTGCCAAAACTCAAACTGAGGAAAGTCCTGTTGCCAAACTCGCTGGGTACACCATGTTTCCTCATCGCTGAGCTCGTACTTGGGTCTCATAGGTCTATGCAAGGAGTAATCCTGATCCAGATGAGCAGTTTCAAAACCGCTTTCAGCAACATATTACGCATCTGCATACTGCAAGCATCTATTTTCAGCATCAAAAGAATGTTCTCAGCAGTGATCTGGATCCAAGTCTCACGCCTCTGGAGGGAATGGTCCTCGTTTGCAACGACCAACCACCTCGGCGGGCGTTGCCTTCAAGTTTCGGCAGAAAAGTTGCGAAAGATACTGAAATTCAAACATCTTCAGCAGG
>VSDK01024916.1:393686-410682 GCA_009767595.1 Symbiodinium kawagutii
AGCAGGAATCTGCAGATCTCTTGGAATCTCAGCTTTTCGGAAAGCTGAGATGCACACGATCCAGAACTGCAGAGCAGGCCCTCGAGATCTGCTTTTCGGCTTGGAGTCTTCAGGGGAAGCAGTGCAGGTGATGAGATCCATGATGGGCGTCTTTTGGTTCGAATGAAAGAAAACGTCACTGAAAGAGAGCACCATCCACTCAATCTTGGAGCATTTATCTACAGGTGGGTCATGTGGAGCATCCAAGATTTGTTGGCTTACTGGTTGTGTCTTGTAGACTTATAGATAATGAAATGATTCTTGTTACATCTTTGATCTTCTGCCGATTCTGCAAACTTCAAATACAGTGCGGAACTGGACATGAAAAAACAGCAGCGATGACAGAGCACTGCCTGAGCAGCAAGAAATCGACAATCTGCTGATTGGTGAAGCGCTCCCAAACACCATCACATCCCAAAAGCAAGTAGCCTCAGACTCAGGAAACCGATCTCATGAAATTCATGGAAATCATCAGTGTAATGCTACCATGTTGCCGGAAACAACCGGCACTCACTCTACGTATCGCTCGTATGTCCAAAACTGATATATGATCAGTTCCCTCCCTCCTGCTTAGACGTGGTTTCCCTGCAAAAAAGAATGAAAACTTGATATTTCTCGGGAGATGCCTTGGGAAAAAACCTGGGAAATCACTTAGGAACTGGGAGAACTTGGGAGCTGGGAGACGTGGGGCGCCAGTTCCCGCGATGGCACCGAGCTGCGATCCCGCGTCCCGAGCTTGCGCTGCCTTACCTGGCGCAGAATTCACAGAAACAAAATCCAGAGGTCAGGTGCCTAAATAGATGGAACATATATGGAATATCTATATATATATATCTTTATATATACATACATGTACATACATGTATACATATATAATCCGTAGATGAAATCACAAGTGAAATCGTATAATGTCCATAGGTGAAGTCAGAGGCGAGATTTGTCACATTGCAATAACTCGTGCCCTGGACCTCAGGGGTGGCAATGATGAGCTGGCGATCAGCACCAAGCTTCCGGTTCCTGAAACGATTTCTGGGCACAGCTGGGCTAGAGATGTCCGGCCAAATGCTCGCGAGTCAAAGGAAAAGAGACGCACATTCCAAGTCTGCAGCTTCGCCTCTTGTAAAACAAATCTCCGATTGCTCTGGACCTCGGACTCTCCGTCGATGTTGACACTTGTACTTCTGCAGCCCTTGCAACTCTGTCGCATTTTTTACTAGTCCCTACGTTGACAACTTAATGATATGAAACTCCGAATGTACTCAAAGCAAAAGGATGCAAAAGGTGTCTTGTAACCATCAACTGAGATAAAGCGTGCGTGCAAGAAAATGGATTGCTCGAGTCCACCTGCTTTTCACTTCTCGAAGCTGCTGAGATTCGCGCAGGTTCAGATTTCCGTCAACTCGCCCTTGCCTGATCTCAAACAAAAAGGCCGTTGGAGCAGCCAGGTCAATGACAAATGTCTTCATCCCAAAATGCCAGGAACTTGAAGAGCACCGACTCTGGACAACAGGTGGGGGCACCAGCATGGCATCAGCACCAGCGCTTCCTATACCAAGTGGACCCAAAGAGCTACCCTGCTACGCTGGGCAACAAGCTGCGAAACGGGCAACTATGCAGTACCAAGGACATGCCAGTGGTGCTTGTTCACACTGCCACCGGCTTGCCTGGACATTGCATAGAACGAAGCTGATTTTCAAACAAGTCAACTTGCGCGAAATCAATTTGCAAAATTGGTCAAGTGGTGTGCACTCCAGCCACTGTGCAGCTGTTGACATGAGCCCCAATGTGAAAACGTGCTAGCAACAACCAACACCAACAAACGTCAGCTTTGCAACACGTGGCTGGGCAGATTGTAATGCTGAGCTATTCCGGCTATCAGTTGTCCACTCGACGTCCCACCTGATGCGTTTCAGCTCATCAGGCTCCAGCGGCGAGTGATCGCGTGACCTTGAGAGCTGCAAAGGATGCTGAAGGTCAGTATTTAGTTTCTAAGAAGAGGGGTACCCCTAAGTTGTGGATGGTTTTTACTGCTAGAAATGTTTAAGAATAGATGATTTGGGGGTGCCCCTATTTTGAGAAACCCTCACAAAGGTGTTGAGAATCAAAATCTCAGTCAGGTCACTCATGCTACATTCCACAAATGGACATTACACCGGCATAGACGTTTAATAGAGTCTGCGCAGTATCCGTGGCACCAGCATGCGGGAGGCACTCACAGGAAATGGAAACCGTGCTAACCATCGGTTTGCATAGCAGCGCAGGAAACAGTACAACAGCAGGCATGGAAGCAGCAGAGCACACGAAACCAACAGCAGCTAGGGCAGCGGCACCAGATGGCACTGAAACAGCAGCACCCAGGGCAAAGGCAAGCCTTCCTATGCTTGAATGAAAAATAAAACATATCAAAGACAATATCTTCCTAACAAAACACATCAAACTATAATCAAGAAGCTTAAATCAAGCTTGAATCAAGATTACTGCTGAAAAACAACGCCACCCCCAGCATGCCAGGGACATTCTCACGTCGTGCACGTTTTTCCTTCGCTAGTCACGTCGCAGTCCGCGGCTGTGGCCCGGGAGGTCATCACAAGGCAGCGCCAGATGTCGCAGCCTGGGCTGTGGCGGACCTGCCCTCACACCGCCCCTGGGCTCTGCGGTCAAGGCACAGAGTCGGAAGGAAATCGATGGCCTCCGGTGGTGGAGTGATTTCTCCGGGCCTTGGAGGCTGCTCCCATCGCTTGATCAGTCTCAGGGATGCCAACAGGATGGTTCACCTATGTTTCACCCATCTCTACTGCTCTCTCATCTTGTCTCTAAGGCTGCTGTGTTGACCACTTCAACCATCAAAACTCTGGAAAACTCTGCTGTTTCCGGGGCACTTCACGTTGAGACCGGAGAGGATGACAAACCTCAGGCAGGTCACGGATGGTACCGGGCTACTTTGCTGGGCACAGCACCAGGGTTTGCAGCGCCTGGTGTTGTGCACGTCGGAATCTTGCAGGCCATGTACACCTTGACAGCTTGCCTGGGACAGGCCCTTGTGAATGCACTTGCAGTCCTTGCGGAGGTCGAATGATCTTTGGGCGCCACGGTGAAGGATCTGTTGGTTACTCTACACACTACGGCGCTATGTATTGGGAGTTCTATACAATCAGTCAAATGTGAATGATCTCAAGGTGGGTCTGAATGTCTCCTCACGGTGTTGTGAACGAAGTGGACATTTTGCGGTGGACAGTCCCTGTCTGTGACTGAGGCTCTGGATCGATTGCGGACTGATAAATAGTTCAATACTCGGAAATGAATCCCAGTAAGTAACTGAGCTGACTGCAGACAAATGTTCAAAAAGAAACGAAGATTCCAGCTTTCGCTCGTTTCGCTTCAAATTCAAACTCCAAGAAAAAGCTTTGACCGGAAATTGCTTCATGCACGTCCCGTCCAATTTATCTCCTCCAGAAACACCGACCAAAGCTCTTTGGACATATCTTTGACTGCACCTTTGACAGAGCCCGAATGAAGTGCCCATGATTCTGCTCAAAACCTCACATCAGCCCTGCCAGGTAGACTTTGAGATGACGCCAAATCTACACTTGTCCTATTGCTTCGCTTCAAATTCCATGGTTTCAAATCAAGTGCCGAAGTAATGCAGAGAAGTTGGTTGGACACCTTCGAATTTCCGGGCGACAGGCACCTCCACCATGGTCTGTAGTGATGGCTAGAAGCCAGTCTTCAGAATTACGTTTGTCAATAGCATCCAACAAGTTACCTGGCAACTTTGCTCGCAGCTTCTGCAAAGACCCAGAGTCCAGTCAAATTAAAACAAAGAAATTCTGGTACTCAAATTTGAGTAAGAAAGTCATAGAAAGATGTCTTCGATTTTCCCAGCCTAAGCACTTGTCAAAGTGCTCAATTGAATCCATGTATTCGGGTACCTGACATCATCAGAGACATCGCCAGAAGTGCCTTCTTTAATCTTTCGTCACATTCAGTGGGGCACGTCCAGGGAAAAGCCATGAAGGTGACCGGCCAAGTCCACACTATGAGTGTAGAGGCACAAAACCTCAAAGAATGCACCAGTTGCACTTGCCACTGGTGCCATGATGTGCCACGATGTGCCATGTGTCTTACTTTTATTGTCGTATACAATCCGATTGCCACAGCCAGCAGTTTGCTGAAACAAGAGCTGCTCCCGGCTTCTGCTACCGAGCAACATCGGGAATCTCCTGCTCCTGCAACAGCAATCTCTTCAAAATGACAAGAAACGACCAAAATATTGTAATTTCTGAATTTCAACAAATGTCTTCTTTGATGCAAAGAATCCCAACAACATCTTCGCAGAAAAGAGAGAGAGAGAGAGCAACACATCGCTCCTTTTCATGGTCCAACAGCTGCAGTATTTCCTCAATGGCTTTGTCCAGCTCTGTTGCCTGTCCCAGCAGGTACTGCCACTCTGTTCTCAGCCACAGAAGCTGGAAACCCGTGAGCAACTCTGGACTCAAGATGACTCCAGGACAAAGCAACTGGGAAACAGTGCTTCATTTCACACCTCGTCAGCAAATCGTTGTACCTGCACATGCTCAGAAGTTTAACACTCCGGGAACAAGACCGTTCCGGCTTCCTCACTCAAATTTCTACAAATAGAATCAAATAGATATGTTCTAAGTGATTTGATAGAAAAATATTGACAAATAGTGAAAATGTCCTGATTTTCTTCCAGTTTTTTGAGGGAAACAGCTTCCAGTTCGGCAGCTGCGGTCCTTCAAGGACTGGGCCAAGGCTGCATCAGCACACAGCTGTGGCACGCCAGGCCAGCCCACGTTGAGCAGCTGGGCAGAGCGCCCATGCTTGGCCAAAAAGTGAAATCTCAGCGAAGCTTAGCACAGGAAGCTGCTTCCAGGTGCTTGGTTTCTTTGGTTAAAGCTCCAGGTGCTTGCTTTCATTGTGCTGACTTAACTACAGTGCTGACTCGTTTCATTTCGTTTCGTTTGGACTCTCCTTCACTGACCTAAGAACTTCCATTGAAAATCCCAAAAATATATGGGGGTAATTTGCGTCTGAAGACTCCCGAGAACTTTGCAATGAAACTCTTATTTTCCCCAAATTAATGACTTTGATCAAAATCCAGACTGGTAGGACAACTTCATGAGAGTGATAACAAACCATGAGTAAAGGAACATAAGGAACTAAACTTGATACAACGTAAAGTCTATGCTGCAGTGCTTCAAGGAGACAAAGTTGGAGGAAAAGCGACTGGAGGACTTTGAAGTTTTTGTCTCTTGGCCTGGTGGCATCACATCATCACAAGTGTGGGGACTTGCAGTGCGCCCTGATGCATTCGTTGGGACATCATGTGGCTTTGCTCGCTTCGAACCTTCGGATGAGAAGATTTGGTTTCAGCTCAGGGACTTTCAGCTACACAAAGTCTGGATAATCTGAAAGTGTTAGAACACGTCAAGATCTGCACTACAGGTGATGCCCAAAACGTGTCAGGAGCTCAGTTGAACAAGACTGAACCGGACTAACTTTTCAGATTTCAAGCATTGGCCTGACTGAAAGAGGAGGCAAAGCATGTAGCAGACCGCGCTGGGCTGCAAACGCAATCAGACGGCTGCCTAATTCTTCACCCAGGAATACACGTCCACAAGAGATCAGTTTGCGCAACTGCAGCAACCGCTCAATACAATTCCACAACTGAACTCTTCAGTACGCGTCGACATTGTACTGACACAGTTCTGTGCACATCTGTTGAATATGGCAAAAGTTATAGGAAAATACAAGCCATCCAAACTGGAAACTGCTACTTCGTGAGGATGCAGTGACCTTGACGCGAACAAGAGGCACAAGTAGCCTTCCTTCTGAATCGGACGTTAGCAGGGAATCCTAGGCTTCTGCAAAGCTGTGCATATGAAGATTCGCCTTCCACAACGTACTCAAGCCTCAGAGCAAAATCCTTCATCTATGGTGGTTTCGAGCCCTATAAATAACATTAGTCAATCAACCAACCAGAATACCAGGGAAAACTAAAAAATGGTTTCAAATAACCACCAATCAGTATTCGATTTGATACAAACCCTTCAGGATCCAAGGAACAAGGTCGTTGCTGGAGATGCGATGCTTGTCAGCCTTGAGCCCTGTCAACAGTGTCGCCCAGGAAGGTGCTGAGAGAGGCGTCGGATCTGCACAGTGGGAGGCAGTGAGGGTAGGCTTCCCACATCGTTTCATGCCTTCCCAGTGACCTACTCAGCTTATAGCTGCAGTTGCCAAGTGAAGGTCACCAAGACAGCCACCTGTCTTGCAGTGCAAGGAGAAGGCGCAGCGTCTAGCCTGGAATTGAAGTTGTAAAGAAGAAACAAAGAAAAAACATTGAAAAATCAAAACGAACAAAGACAATTCCAGGGATGAAACAATTTTTGAAAAACAAAAGAAAACAAATAAGATCAGTACAAAATGATACATCACCTTGTGTCACATTGTATGTGACGACTGAATTCATCGCAGGCATCTTCTACACAGCAAGGTATGACCAACACCTTGTTCCGGAGCAAAGCGCGTAGACGTGGAGCATCTGCTGCTAGCAAAGCCTGAGAGTAGCGGTGTTCAGCAGTAGCCGTGGGATGCTTCAAGCTCGTGGCTCATCGTGTCGTGAATCACAAAAGAAGAATAGACAAGACTTCTCCCCAAACGGAACTGCGAAATTCAGACCCTAAATTCAGACCCAAAATTCAGATACAAGAATAGACAAGAATAGACATGAATAGACATGAAGAGGCAAGACTTCTCCTTGCAACCAAACAACATCTGGGCGGCAACCATCCAGCCTCAGAGCAGGTGTCACTGGGGAGACTTCCAACGTGCCAAACTTCCAACGCCAAGTCGCAGGATCAGTAGAACGTGGGGTCTGCGCCGCCGGGGTGGCGCCTCCATGAGTTCTTAGAGTCTAGGAGAAACCATAGGAAACCATGGGAAACCATAGGAACCATAGGAACCATAGGAAACCATAGGAATTTGTGGGATTTTTAGAAAAAGTGATAGGTTGTTACTAATGTGTTTATTGTTCATGTGTTTATTGCTGATGTTTTTTTACTCATGTGTGTTTTTGGCGAAGGATCTGGGTTGCTCATGTGTTCTTTTATGCATGGTTCTGGTTACATATGCTTAGAGAAATATTGTTTGGCATCTTTGGCGACTGTACATGCCTTCCACCCCATACAAACTGCTTGGGGCATGTGATAATTGGAAGAAAATCATTTGATGCCAAGGCCGCTACTGGAACTGGCTTAAGACACAATTCTACGAAACGAAAAGAGCTAGAAATATGACTATCCTAGTTATCTTTCATCACAGTGCAGGATTGCATATGGTGCAGCAAGTCGCTTGCATGAGACTTGCTATCCAAAAGTTGGCTTGCTAAAGATTTCAGCACAGTTATCGGAGTCGGCATCAAGCCTTGAGAAAAATTGAAAAACAAGTGTGGAATGCGTGCGTTCTGCCAGGCACTGTTTTCCAGTCTCTGGGTTTCTGAGCCATTTTTTTCAAGCTTGTTACGTCCAGCCTGCAGCTGTCTGAGCCAATGGCTGAAGTCGAAAAAGCACTGCAAAGATATGGATGATATCGGTGTTTCTCAAACTATGGGGACCCTTGAATCAGTCATTTATAGGAATAAACCAACCATTTTGTGTCCCAAACTGGCTCAAGAAAGCCCAAAATATTACAGCAACTCTGTCAGCTTGGCACCCGGACATGGCCACTGCTCCAGCCCCGCTAATCATCACAGCCCTAGAGTCGCCACAATTGGCCACGTAGAGCTGCTGATGATTTCGGCAGATTAGAACCACCACCTGAGAAGCGCCGAAACTCACAGACTGCGCGCGTGTGTCCTCGTGGAAACCACGAGGAGCAGTGATGGGTTCGATGGGTTCGATGGGTTCGATGGGTCCGATGGGCTCATCTCACCGCTCAGAATAGCTCATGATACTTCGAAACCAACCATGAAGTACATACAACCATGGCCCTTGATAGTGAACAAGCAATAGCCTATCATGTATGGAAGGTCACAAAATGGATTGACAAAGACCTAGCACTGTTGTCCAATTCCCTAATCTTGACTTCGGATGCCGAGGAAACGAGGATTATATAAAGTATTTCCAACGGCACAATTGTTGAACATAACTTTTTACTGCAAGGTCCCCAATCACAGTCGTTGCCGCAAGCAATTCCAAGGAATCGGCTTGAACAGCTGGGCCACCACACTGCTGTGGTACCCATTGAGAAGGCATCAATGCCACTTGCCTTTCGCTTAACGTTTCGCAACGCTGCTCTCCCTGTGGGACTACGCAGAAATTCATCCTGGCAACGGAGCAAATCTCTGAGCAAAGGTCAAGTGCGGAACAAGGAACAGTCAGCCGAGCTGCAAACGGCTGCGTATTAGCTGAATCACAAAGAGTCTTTCCCACCCACGGAACACTAAGGATCCGACTTGCTCAAGAAAGGCAGCTGTGAGCGCTTCCTCAGACGCGAGCATGTCGACAATTGTACCAACAGCAGTCTGCTTCATGTTTGTTATTCGTTTTCGTGTGCCCCTCTGATTGGCCGCGGCACTTTGTATCTTCCTTCTTGGTACTCTGGCAGTTTACGAAGTGTCTCTGGCAGGCGTTTGCTCACGAGCAGTGCCACTGCCTCACCTCGGGTGGCACTGGGGGAGCCTTGTTCTGTCACAAGAAGTCCTATCCAGGGAGGCCTGGTTGTTGTATCACCCGGCCTCCATGGCCGTCAAAAACACCGAAAAGGCTGATGCCATTCTCAGGGTCGAAGTCTGGAAGTGCCAAGTGAGCATCTTCCATTGCCTAGCCCAAGCTGTTGGATGTCGGATGGTGGATTGAGTTCGTTGTGATTTGTTCCAACATGGTCTGTTTGGAGCCTCACGCCAGCCCTGCATTGATGACACGCCAAATCGAACACCACAGCTCTCATTGCCGCCATCGTCGCATTCCTTCCCAAGTCACTGGTCACTTTCTTCATGATTAATCATTGAGGAATAGCAGCAAATCAAACATGGATGCAGTTAGTGTAACATTTCTGGTGCCAACGGTTTGATCGTCGCATCTCCTGACGCTTAACTGGCAGCTTCACCATGGCATCTGGCAGATCCGATTCCGCTGATCGGACTTCAAGTTCACATGGGTCTCTGGGTTGAACTGTTGGTCTGGGCAGGATACGGATGGAAGTGTCCCAACCTTCGTGGAATGCTCTAATTTGTCATGCGCCGCCAGCTACCAGCGAGTAACTGTCCGTACATTCTGCAAGGTTCATGGGTTCATCCACAGTGGCCCGCGATAGAAAGTCACTACTACAAATAGCTGGCACCTCATCCTGCGTTCCTTTTGACAGTGATTGTTAGAATCCAAAACAAGGACAGGATGAGGAGCCGCACCAACACCATGATCTTTGCTAGGCTTGGTGGCTCTGATTCAGTGTTCCAGATTTGAGAAAAGCTGCGGCAAAAACTGCAGTGAGAAGTGCATGGACACTGCCAAGTGATCGACAGCGCGCCGTTCGACTCCACGTCCTGTGGGCACCCAGAAGTCGACGAGCCGTTCGCCACGGCAAGTCATCCCCGCCCACATGGAGCCTCAGCAGTAGGGTTTGCCCTTTGCATCAGGTCTCTGATAGATTTCCAGAAACTTAGCAGCTATCATTTGGCGTCCTCAATGATGCATTGACCTCCTGAAGAATTGTGAAACAAAATGAGTACATGAATTTCATAACCTCTTGCACTGCACCTTGTTTGGATCCAATACCCTCAAACTTTGAAGCTGTCTTCACTGTTCCCTTTGAGCCTCCAACCCATCCGCCTCTACCGCCAGTGCCACATCCAAGCGGTCATCCACAATGAGAGGGATGTGATGCTGCTGGGTGAGTTTGCGCATCTGCAACCGCAACATGCAAATAGATATTCCAAGCACATGCCACAATTTATGCCATTTTTTGAATAAATTTTGGAAGAGAATCTTCCGAGTACATCCAGGTAGCCTATGCACCTGTTCGACCTGTCCTTCCTGTTCTTGCTTTTCCATGTTTTTCCAAAGAGTTGTTCGAATCGCTCCTCACTCAATTGGAACAACACTTTTGTATTCCCGTGCCTTCTCTGCCCACTCAACGTATAATGATGTAGAAACCTGAGCGCAAAATCTCAACTAGAGTTGTTGACCAAAATCATTTCAAAAAAATGGTTTGATCTCGCATGTTCAAAGCCCTGTCCCCAACTTCTAGAATCTAGGCCGCAGGCATTCTTCAGCCGTAGCTGCAGGCAAGTGACTCCTCCTGCACATGGTGCTGCTATGTCTTGTGTCCAAGCTGCTCGGCCTATGCTCGGCGTCGCAAGACTATCACTTGCAGACCTCGGATGGCTGCTTCAACCTGAGGCTCAACATGCTCAGATCAACATGCGAACATTGCCTCAGAGTTGACCCAATATTCGAATGCTTCGTCAAAGCAAGGGCCTTGTAGTAGAAGTGGTCATCTAAGAATGCGTCGTCTGTGACAAGATAGAGCCGATAAGTCCTTGGAAACGTACTGGAGGTGGCATGGATCGAGATGAAAAACCTTCCACAATCATAATTTGAGGTCGGAACTCAGGATCTCGAAATCGCTGAGTAGATATACATCTCCTGCCAGGAGCAAAACCCTTAGCAAAACCTTTGTGCAGCTGTGCATGTTCATGGAAAACTCAATCAAGGCTTTCTCTATCCAGTGGTAGAAGACAAATCCAAAGTTCCAAATTCACTACAGTAGATACAGCCACTTCCCATCACTCTGAGGGTCGGTTCAAAGTGGCCTCACACCTCGCCACAGGGTCGCCATGGCACCAGCGCAGCCGCCAAGCTTTGCTGATGAGGCGTTGCCGTCGGTGTTCAGAGTCTCTAACGACATCTCCCAAGCTGGGGTGCTTCAAGTGCTCATTTTACCGTGGCACTACCTTTGTTGCTTGGTACTATCTGCATGGTTAGAATGGTTAGGCCCTGGTTAGGCTTTCTTTATCTCTGGTGGCTGCGGCTGGATTTCTCACCGGTCTGATAAGTGGGTGATATAGTGAGGGAACTGTCTTTGACTATCTTTGGATATTGTCAATTACTGGAAATTCAGTTCTAAGGAAGTGAAGCACCACGCCATGAACTGCACTTGAGCGTGCTGCAACTATGGTACGATTTGGCACCGTGTGATTTGGCTTTTGTGTAATATTGAGGGACATGAAGCGAAAGTGTGAAACTCTCGTCAATCATCTGTGCAAGGTCAAGCAATTGCACATGTCTTCTGATGTCTCCGGCGATTTTACATATGATTGAGTAATCTTGTCAGGGAAACGCCAAACAAGCTTTTTTTGTGAAATCTATGGCTGTCAAAACCTTGAATGATGCCAAGTATCGCATTGTGAATGGAATCCAGTACAGCAACACGATGCTGTGCAATGCTCGTCCTCGTGCTCATGCTCATGCTGTGTTGTGCTCATGCTCATGCTGTGTTGTGTTATGTGATGTCCTGTCACTCCTACATGTCTTGTGGATATGGAGATTGTTGTACTGTGTCAAATGAGAAACCTACCTGGGTATTCACAAAATGTTCGTGCGTGGACACATGAACCGATCCACATACGAAACGACATAGTGTATGGCTTCTTTCTGGGAGTCAGTGATAGCAATCTTCGGAGTGGCTCAATGTCTGTGTGTCCGAGCAAATGCCTGCGGGTGAATGCACTCCAACTCCTTACAGCTTCAAAAGAATACATGTCAAGCCTAGCCCTCTTCTCTAGCGGGGTTTTACTTTGAGCAAAATTCTAGAAGGTCCGGGGAAGGCTCCCTGGTCTCAATAAGTACTCTCCAGCCCACGAAGATCTTCATCCCCTCCTTCCCCACATCTCAGTTGTCTTAGTTCGATCCTGCAGTGCCTTTCAAAGCAACAGTTGTGGGCACCTCTTTGACTTCTCACAGGAGACGCAGGACCTATCAGGAGGCTGCAGCAATGTCCAAATCAGCAGAATTTCAGGGTCATTGACCTTTTGAACGATTTCCTAACTGGTCGGCAAACGTCAAAATCCATGCTGTCTGTGCTTGAGGAAACGTGGGTACTCTGGACTGACAAACGTACACCAAGTCTCCGGACCAATCCCTCTTTTTCCTGCGACCTGAGGTTGCAGCAGTCAAACAAAAATACAGACATACTAGAGGGACCTACTAGGGACCTACTAGAGGGGACCTACCAAGGACCTAGTAGGGACCTACTAGAGGGACCTACTAGGGACCTACTAGGGACCTACTAGAGGGACCTACTAGAGGGACCTACTAGGGACCTACTAAGGACCTACTACGGACCTACTAGGGACCTACTAGGGACCTACTAGGGACCTGCTAGGGACCCACTAGAGGGACCTGCTAGGGACCTACTAAGAACCTACTAGAGGGACCTGCTAGGGACCTACTAGAGGGGACCTACTAGAGGGGACCTACAGGGACGTACTAGCGACGCCAGGTGTGCTTGAGTGCAACCTTTGGAGGTTCGAGGATGTGCTCTGCTCCATTTTTCTGCTGTGGCGTAGAGCTTGCTCTGTTGCAGCTCGTGCAATGCAGCAGCGGCGGCTTTTGCGGTGCATCGTTGAGCAGCTTCCGCCTGCATCAGTCCCCAGATGAAGATGAACATCGCTTACTTCTGTTGACAAAGTTGTTGACTTTGGCTATGAAGACAGTGTATGTCATGCAGGTCATGTGATCCTGAGAAAAGGATATCTCATGTCCCAACCTCCAACATTGGTCCGAGGACTTCAGAGAGCAACATCGCCTGCTCCTTTGGCAGGTGCTCTGCCAGCCTCGAACAGTTTTGCAGAAATCTGCAGGGAAAAAACGCATCAAATGATTGAAAGCTGATGAAAGCTGCATAATTTAAGTCATCAATCTCCTTGGCCTCAACAACGTCCTTTCAGCACCCTAGATCTCAATGACATGAAAGCTCAGTACAAGCAACAACCATACGGCACCAGATCTTCCAGATTCTCTCCCTATGCCGCTCCCTATCTGTGCGTCACCTCTCCAGCAAGGAGCAGCGCGCTAAATCTTGCATGGAGATCTGCAGAAAAATCCACCGAAAGAAATGATGGGAATAAATTGAATAAACGAAACGAAGGGAAGCTGGATAAATGAAAACAGTACAGTATGTTGACTGGGATCCATCTCAGATTGACCGCTCACTTGGGCTTACAAGACACAGCCAAGCCAAAGACCATCCAGCAAAGCGAGGCACCTTGCTGTGTAGAAACAGCCACTTTTCAAAGGGAGGCATGCCTAATTCGAGTGGGCAAAGTTCAATCGCTGGCAAGGCTTTTTGAACTCAGTCTGCACGTTCAAAACTCAACACCTGGAACGTCAGCCTGCTTCGGAGTATTCTTCTGGACAGAGAAAAGCACCCAATCGTCTAGAGCGCACCAGTAGCGAATGTGGCAATGGCCCAAGCCTTCAGACAATGTGTTTCACAAAACAAATGCATCACATGCAATCTCAAAAGAAAATGTGCAAAGAACTCAACCTGCCAAGCAACAATTCTACGATTTGTGCCAAATGTTCTGGTTCTTCTTGGAGACTCTCACGTGCCTTTCACATTGAAAAAGCGCTGGGGCAGCATATGCTGGAGAAAATCCAAACTTGACAAATTGACTGTAGGTGTCCGGGATTTTGCAGCGTCATGCTGGCTATTTACAACCTTGTCCACAGGCAGTGTCTGCAGGCAGTCGAGGAAGTTGCTCATGAGCCGAGTGTAAGGTGGAAAACGCAAAACTAATTATGTAGGTGGCTCAGATCCCGCGGTTCCATCAAACCCCTCAACACTGATTTTCATCTGCCGCGCACCTGCAAACCTTTGGGCCGTGCTTGCGTGGAGCGTGGATCAAAGAGGTAACCTCAGCTGCAACAAATTCGCAGCCGGTCAAAGTCACTCACTATCTTCTCCAAGTCGCGGCCAGTCCCCAACTCATAGATGCTGCATCCCAAAGACCAAAGATCTGCGGAAGTGTCATAGCCGGCCTTCATCATGACCTACCCCAGGTTTGGGGCTCAGGATTTGTAGATCTGTAGGAGGCTTTCCAGGCTATGAATCATGCCTAAAAAAAGGTTTTTTGTGAGCAGAAAACGCGGGTTCTCCAAAGTTTAAACCTTGCATTGGACAGAATCCAAAGAGAAACCAGGTCTGGCACACGGATTGTTTGGACCTCCACGGCTTTGTACTCCAGCGTTGAGATGTTTAACGAAATCTGGCGGTCTGTGTAGCCTTGGAATGTCTGCTGTGCGTCGGCACTTCCTTTGGAATGCCATGGAATGCATGGAGCGTTCTCACACGTTTGGCCGAAGGCACAGCTATTTCCAAGGTCAACTAGGCCAAATGTTGCATCGGCGCCTGGTCAAAAGCCACAATGATAGCTTCGGAAGCAGTGGGCACTTGGCACTGCTTTGCACTGTTTCGCACCTTCCAAAGCCAAGTCAATGAGTTGCATCCGTCCACTTCGTCTCAAACATCGCTGCCTGCCGGTTGTGGCCCCAGCCACGGTTCTGTCTCTGCGAGTCTCTGCGAGTCTCCATGCATTCAATTCTTGGTGGCCACCTGTTCCTCCCCGCCACATGAGCATCTTATGTGAGGCAAGGCAGCAGTGGCCTGCATCTTTGCAGAAAGGAATCCATCTTGGATCCCGTGGAAAAGGTGAAAAGTATATTCTCAGGTTTGATGTCCTGAGCACAACGAGGATTTCTTCTCGGCAAATAGAAATCTTCATGTTGCAAGGTCAAAATCGAACACAAACTTTGAGACTCTGAGATTTGTCCGTTTGAGGCAAAACCAAAAAAACATAACTTGCTGCGCAAGGTCCGTGTGGATCACAGAGCAAACCCTGGCAGAAGACAGGGATCTGAACTCTTCCAGCAAGACAAACACGAAACCAGAGAAATTTGCTGGAGTCCAAACTAGGGAATCCAAAAAAATTCTCCCCACCTACTCAAGACTGAATCCAAGGCAACATGCACCGTAGCAAAAGTATCAGCCGTTCAGGCAGCTGTTGGTTGAACGCAGCAGCCTGTGTAGGTAGTCCAAGGCTTTCAAGGAATCCCTCAGAGCTGCCCAAACCAAGTGCCATGGTAGCCTGCTACCTCGACAGCGCCTGAGAGGCAAGGCGCCAAGGCACCAAGGCACTGTCCCCGTGGGAAGTCGGGTGCGGCTGAGGCACTCCGCAAGGCTCCAAGCGGAAGGACCCATGACTTCCATCGCAACACAGGCATGTTGACATCTGGAGCCATGGTGGGCAAACAGCCTCAGTTTCACAAGGAAGACGACTGAAACTCATGTGATATAAAACATGTTTAGTCAACAGACTTCAAATTTAATGGGTGTATTGATTCTATTGTTGAGGCCCAGCAATGCCTTCAAAGATACTCAAAGTGAAAGGAACAAAAACTTCACGGCTTGCCACGCCATGGAACCCATAGAGCTCTGGTAGCTGCGCTTGTGGTCCTGCCTCTGCCACACTTTGAAGCATCTGAACCTGCATGGCTTTGTCCAGCTGCCAAGCTGGGTCTCTCCACTTCTGCGTCTGTTGCCTGTAAGATGTTGGACATGCAATATGCAACCTACACTTGAGGAACTGCGAGGAATTTGTGAGGAACTGTGAGGAATTTGTGAGGGACATGTTGGAAGACATGTTGGGATTCGGATAAAGACCTTTACCTGGAGTCACACATCAACTGCAGGACCACACATCTTGAAACTACGTAACCTGCAATCCTTCCTTTTTGCTGCAAACTTCCTGCATCCCAAGCAAGCAGTTCGGTAGCAGCTTGTTATCCCAAACCCCGTCGCACCTCCTCTTGCGCGTATCTTTGATAGCGGTCCACTGCTCTATACCTTGTTGCTCTGTTTGGTTTGGCCACACTTCTTGAGTTGACTATGCATCCTTGCAATGAATCCTGTGATTTGCAGGTGGAATTCCGTTTGCAGATTGGAATTCGAGTCATGGACACTTTCAGAGCCACCAAGTTAGGCGTCTTGTCACTGCACAGCCAAACCGAAGCAAAGGCACCTGTGGCGGTGCCATTGCATCTAGGTAGAGACGTGGCACGAGATATCAGTGAGAAATCTGACACACTCCCACTTCAAGTATTGAATTGTGCACAACATACAAATATATCTGCCACCAAAGGTGTTTCTCATTGAGCCAAGCCTTTGCCCTGCTGCCCGCCATGCCTACTCCCAACTTTCCAAGGACTCGAAAGCGGTCACAGAGCACCATGCTCGGATGCAACTTGTGGGAGCCCTGTCCAAACGTCGCGACAAGCACAAAGTCTTTCCAAAAAGGTTTTTTTAAGAATCGCAGTGTTTTGCGGTTCTATGGATCACAAAAAGGGTCCAAGCAAATTTCACCCCAAGAATACGCCCCGACTGCAGTGATCTCATTCCGAATTCTGATGCTTTAGCAGCTGAAGCTCTGTTCAATTCGCCTCCTCGCATTCCACAACATCTGTCGATGTCTCAGAACTGTCATCTGACCTAGGTACGAACTGACACAGAGAAACCTCTCCGAGGGTGCCTTGATCAGATGATTGGCACAGTCATCAATGGTCGAGATTCAGCTAACACTGCAATTTTCCAAGCAAAGATGACAGCATCCTGCACTCTGACCTTTCAAAAAACAGTTATTGAGTTGAACATTTGGCAAACAAGAGGCTCACAAATGTTGAGCTGGGCAGCAGCGTGGGCACCAGCCTGAACAAGACAGCATGAGACACCACGACTCGGGAAGAGCAAAAAACAAAAAGCCCAGCAGTCAATGTGTTGCTACGCAAAGCACGACCTGTGAATTCAAAAAGAGATCAGGCCTCCCGCTGTTTACCGCTCAAACAACTGCAACTGCTGCCACCGCTGGTGCAGCTGGTGTAGC
>VSDK01024916.1:410840-427572 GCA_009767595.1 Symbiodinium kawagutii
CGGCTACGGCTGCGACTGCGGCTCATGGCAAACTCAAAGGACTAAAGCTGTGTTGCTGCCCTTGACTATCCTGCTTGTGTTTGTGCTACAGTGTATACAAAGTCCAAACACTGTATCCTCCCCCGCGGTACAAGCTGAGTTTGATACTACACTTCTGAGGCTAAAGGCTGACACACAGTGCAAGAAGTGACCATCTTGAACAAGTCAAAACTCAATAGATGTATGCTGCTAGACATTCCTGGTCTCCTCCGCAGCTACAAAGTAGCATGCTCTGTATTCAAAACTCACAGAGACGTGCTTAGCATCAGAGAGACGCCCCTTTTAACGCTGTTGCTCATCGGGAGTCACGGCCCAGCCACGTTCTTTCAGCAGAGCTTCCCTCCGTACACGCAGCTCTTTATCCAAACGACGGAAGAGGGGCGTCTTCATCGCAGAGTTGGTCGAAATCTCAGATGCACACCATGAGATCACGTCGAAGATACGTCTAAATGCGGAAAGTTCAGAAATTCAGCGGAGAAACTGACGCCCACTGCAATCTTGGGTCCCAGACTTGCTCAAACAAAAACCACACAGACTAGACTGCTTCCGTCAAGCCACAAAGAAACGTCGCAGAGGTTCCTCGCAAACGGTCGGCAACTGAGACTCTGGACCATCGCGCACTGAATTGCTCAAGGGATCCGGATTGCCTACCTGAGTGAATTTCAAATGGACAGCAAGGGTCTAAACTCCAAGCAACTGCTGCTCAAATGGTCGACAGAATAGAAGCTCAGGTGTAGTTGGACAACAGTTGGATTCAGGATATCGAATTTGTCGGCAGGCCTACCCAATGCTTTCACATTGACTACCAAGTTCTATATTTCACTTCATATACTGTACAATATATAGTGTATACATATATATATATATGTATATACATACATATATATATATATATTACTTACATAAACTACTTTTGTCCCCTGCCTTGTCCGTCGGCTGCAAATGCTCTTTTTCATACTCAAAGGCCTGGACGACCATCTCAAATTTGTCGATGTCCTGGCACAGATGAGTCTCTTCCAGATTGAAGAGCAAGCCTAGGCCTAAGTCAACTTTGATCCCCTAACCAAGTTTTTTCAGCTGACTTCAACTGCCTCGCCTTGCAGTAGATCGCCTCCACTGTTTTAAGCTCTTCATATTCCTTCCAAAGCTCGTACAGTTCCACGCCCAAAGGATCTCCGATGACTTTGCGAATTTTTTGCATGGCTTGTTCCTCCTGCGAGGCCACTGCAACGGAAGAGAAACCAGAACGAACCAGTAGATTGAATCCAGGTGTGTGTGTGTGTGCGTATATGTATTCATATATGCGTGTATGTATTCATAGATACAGACTTGCGTGTATAGAGATTCAAAAAAGATTGGCTGCAAGCACTGCAAGCAATCAATTCATATCGGATCTAGTGGCTCTCTTTGCTACACATTTCTTCCGCTCGTTCGTTTCTTCCTTGTCATGCTTGGATGCAACCAGACTTGCGTCGCAGTAGGGCGTGATGTCCCCAGCCAGGGCTTCGCAGAGATCATGGGTGACAGTCATTCTCAGCAGCCGAACTTTGTCCACCTGGGGCGGCACAAGAATCCAAAAGAGAAGTTGGAATGGAAACAAGTTTGAATTCCAGTTTTGAATAGTTTTTTAATCAATAAAAGGATTGACATCCTCACAATCCATTGAAATGAGAGTTTAGATTGAAATGCAGTTAGGATTGAAACATCCACCTTTTGCATTCCAATCCTAGCACAATCCTCTCAAGGTTCTCCATGAACTTCACTGAACATACTCGTACCTCTTTGGCGCCAGGCTTATGCACAGCCAAACCAAATGTGTTGTGTTGTCAAGCACTGCAGTGAAGCGCCTTGTCAGGATGAAAGTGTTGGGCATCGGAGTAATCATCACGTGGATCCGGTGGTTGGGTCAGCAGCAACGCGCACATAGCACATCGGTGCATGTGATCAGAGTCACTCTCGGGCAAAGGTACCTTTCTCATGACCCATCCTGTCCTCCCATGGTGAGCTGGGCTTCCAAGCGATTTGGACAGCAACTGTGTATGATTCCAAACAAGAATCGACAACAGTGATGGACTGTGATGGTCTGATGGCCTGTCCTCTTCAATTTTTTCAGAGTGCCGCAAATATCGGATATGAAAGAGAGGGCGTCCACAGAAGGTGTGTCATTTCTGGCACGCTTCAGCTTTGGCTCCATGGCGAGGCAGTCTTAGGGCTATGTTTCTTTGTATTTCAATGACAAAAGGCCAAGCGGCCATCGCACATTTTTTTCAGATATATCTGATATTGAAAGATGTCATGTGCACGAAAAAGAGTTAGAGGGTTACTCTGAGACGGAATGAGAATGTTTGGCGGTAGAAGTTAATTGCTCTGTTTTGAAGCAAAAATCAGAAGTGCTGCAATGATCTACAGAGAGTGGCGCAAACTTCGAGGAGGTCTGAAGGCCAAATGGCAACATGCCGCAAGGATCGATATTGCGAAGTGGAAAATGTACAGCATGATGGACAGTGAGAGGGCTGGAAGGCAAACCTTCCGCTATTTCCAACAAACTTCTGCTGTTGGTGGCAGTTTGATGTTGGGTCAATCCTCTGTGTGTGTGTGTGTTTGAGTACTTGTCTTATTGGAGGAATCACAACATGAGAGTCAAAGCTTGAATCTGCAGGCAGCTTGTCATGCTGACGTCCTGACATTGTCAAGCTTAGGTGCCGGGCGCACAGGGGTTTCGGCCGGACCTTCCCATGCCTGCAGCAAAAAAGCCGTGTTCTTGCAGCCTAGTGCCTACTCCTCATGTCTCAGTGTGGCCTAAGTAGCTGCTTCATGACGATTCTGCATCCACAGGAGGCAACGTCTTTCAAGCCCATCCCAAATGTGAACACACTGCGCTGCATTTTGGACTCTTGAAGCGTCTACACACCAATCAACGTGCACTTTCTGAACCCTGGAAGGGGCTCTGGACTACACAAGGCCTCAAGGGCTGTACAAGCGAGGCGAATCGGAATCGCTTTACGACCAAGCGCCACGATTCCCCAAAACGCAAGGCGCTGTGGTCACGTGGTGGGAGCTTCTGGACGCTGCAATGAATCCTCAAAGCCGTGCATGTCACCAACCCCTTGTCAGTCTTCAAAAGGTTGCATTTGAAGTTTCAGAAAGTCTGGAGGATTTCAACTTTCAGAGTTGCAATAAGGCCGGGACCTTTCTCCCTGCACGCCAGGATAGATTTTAGCGGCCTTAGCAGCAAAGCAACGACTCGTTTGCTAACCTGACCCGGCCAAGCAGCAAGTCAGCAAGTCCCGCCGAGCGACGTCTTCGCGTGGGTGCCGTAATTTCTGGCTGTGGCAAAAATCTCACGCGGGCTATGTAGTTCTCATACTCCTGCCGCAGCGTTTGGTCCAACTTTTGAACCCCCACCGGTCGTTTTCAAGGCAAAATAAAACAACTTGCGACAAGTTTACGTCAAAACATGGCTCCAGTTGTTTCGCATGAAAAACTCACCATCCCGTGCTGACACGTGACAGCTACTCGCCTTTGGAAGGAGCTCGGCAATCTTCTTGCGAATGCTGCTGTAGGTTATCTGATCGTAGGATGACAGGCCAAGCGAATGCACAGAATTCACAGAATGCACAGTGCACACGATGAGCGCTCTCTGCCTTCGCGTAGCGTCCGCTGACTTTGGCAGCCCTGGCCACATCGTCGAGCCTGTGCAAGAACTTATGAAGTGTATGCAAACACGCGAATACTGCGTCCGACCTCGGCTTCTTCTCCACATCCAAAAGCCAGGCGACAATAAAAATGGCACTAGCCATGGCACCAGTCACCATGGAACGCTCGTTCAAGTCCTGGATCAAAGCTTCAAGAACTGGCACCTCGTTCACATCTTCAGAAGTTATGAGCACATCTGCACACACACACACACAACACACACACACACACAGGAGTTCTTACCCCAGTCGTGCCTTGCCAGTCCTGAGAAGGCCTCCCCTGAGTGCCACAGCTCTTGGAGCGAGCTACAATCAGCAGCTTGGTATACCATGAGCTCCATTAGTCACAGCAAATTCTTCATGCTGTTTTATAAAGTGGCAGAAGTTGCTCTTCCAAAGTCACAGCTGTGCACTGAGACAATTGCTGCACAGCTTGAGTCGCAATGTGCTTGGCGGGCTTCACCACCTGTGTCATTTCGACTTTGACAGCTCGACAAGTTGCGGCCACAAGCGCAAGACTGCACCTCTGCAGCAAGACCTAAACTTTGGGCATAGCTTTGGTATATGTCCTGCAGGCGCAATTCAAGGATGATGGCGGATGATCAGAAGGATGATAGAGGAAAGTATCACTGAATTGCTTCGTTGCACAGCTGTCGCTTGTCTCCAAGCATATATTCCTGATTGCACAAACGCCAACGCAATGCCAAACATACCAGGCAGTCGAACCACTTACACCCATCAACCAACGCATACGTGTTGACACTCCCCATGTGAAAGTGCTTTGTTCAGCAAACAAATCGGTAGAATTCTTCATGGTGCATTTACTTTGCAGATTGCTTCTTGGACGCTGAGCTACATTTCCCTCCTCTGTCTCGAAGTACTTGGCTCTGATACGATTCAAGGCCTTTCAACGTAACAGAAATGAAGATTGTATACGTTGATAAGCAAAATACTTGCTCCAAAAAGATTCTATGAGCATCTACTTGCCCGCCGCCCCTGAGGCATCAGCACAGCATATAGCGTCGTAGTGCTTCGTGATCGCTGTCACGCACTTCTTCTTGGAAAACATGAGAGTGCGTCAGGTGTGTCAGCATCATCTTTCCACTCATGATACATATGTTCTCAGATTGAATCTCCAGCGGTGGCAGTTGAGGCCATGACTAGTCGAATATCGTCGAGTTGCTGTGACAAGTACTCCTCCAACATCTCCTGACAGCTTTCTTAAACAGGAGGAGCCAAATCTGGACTTCAATAAGGTTGCAAGATGTTGCGAACACCGCGACCAGCTATGACTTACATGAAACCCAACTTTGGGTCAACTGCCTCATGCGAGAAGGGTTGGGGTTTCTGGAGCAATGGAGGAATCGTTCGAGAAGGGACAAAGCATGCTACAAGAAGTGGCTGCAAACATCTGCTGCATGCTCCTGCAAAGGTGAGGACTAGCAATTAACATGTTTGTTGCTATCCGCGGTGCTTTGTCAAGATGCAATAGAGATGAGGTGTAAAAATAGAGCTGCTTGGTGCTCAAAAAAGGTGGTTCACTGACTTGAAATAGTAGGCATTTGGAGGGTGTGAGCAAAAGCTACGTCGAATGTGTGTTTGTGTGTGTGTGTGTCTGTCTGACATTACTCCAAAAAGCTTCAATCAAATGTTTGAAAAAAGTTTGGAGGCAGAGACTTGGCGAGCATCTTCTGACAGAAGGTCTGCACAGGCAAAGGAGAGAACTGGGAAGATCGATCCCGAGATGCCGCTCAACCCCACACAACATCACACAACTACATTTCGGGCCACAAAAATGTTAAACATGTGAGATTTTTTGCCAGAAAAGAAGGGACCAGAGCGGCAGGATTTGCCCTACTATCAGCCCATGCCGGGAAATGTTACGTGGGGCCTAACATGGCCCAACTTGTGCGTGTGCACAAATTTGGGCCCAGCTGAGCTTCATGCCCGGCAACTTTTTTTTTTGAGTTTCAACTTAGAGGTTCAACTTCGATGGCAAGGTGGGGTATTTAGAGGCTTGGCTTAAACTTGTTAGAAAGTGATATGAAATTCCGCGTTCGAAATGGATGTTGGGCATGCAATTCTTTAGTGGTTTTGGGCACTGGACAGCTCACCTTCTAGTCTGCTTCCCCCCTGTCTTGTTTCACCTTGATGTGGGTGGTATGTGGCAAAGATCACAAGGCAATGCGATCCAATTAGAGCGGTGGTGGAAACCCTGTTGTAACGGCGTTCTTTTTTTATACCTCCTTCCCGCAGCTTTTGCGGCTCTCATGTAAGCGCAGTCTTAGCTTATGCAGGACATGACTTTTCATATTCGCTTTCGCGGAGCTTTCGCGGATCTACTTGGAAGGATTTCGGCAAACAAGGTGCATGCCACGAACTGAGCTATATGCTTCTCTGAGCAAATTATCATGGTGCCAAATTCAGCTTTGCGGAGGTTATGCGGCAGGTGTCTCTTAGCTGCCGGATTGCGAAAGCTTATGCGCGCAAGGGTCTTGCTCACCCCTGTACCGAGGTTTGATAGTAGCTCAGCTATGTCAGGTCCGGGGTAATAGCGGAGTCGAGGGCTTAGACATGGTCAGAGCTCACAAAACCCCAGACAAAAAAGCGCAGAGGTGTCCTCTGTGACAGAACCTCCCTGCCATCTGACCAAAAGGCGGTTGTCCTGCGAGCTGCCACAGGCAGCCCAAAGGTTAGAGCGTCCGCAATCTTTCACCCATCGACGCTGGTTCATCAACTGGTCAATTGGGACCGGCTATTGTCTGGGTCATTGGGGACCATTAAAGCTGACGATGCCAGGGATATTGCAGCAATAGCATTTGTCCTCAAAAAACAAATAATTACATTTGTTTATTCCTGTCCCAAGCGTATGTATACAATGAAGTACGCGCAAAATTTCTACAACATCATACACTGATGCCATTTAATGCCATGATAAGCTGCAGAAAAATGCCTGATCCTATGGCTAGCAGGGCCCCCTGGTAGCTGGACCTCTTTCTGCTCAGCAGCGCTCGGCATCAGTGTGACCTGCGGCTGAAGAGGTGATCCCTGGCTGAGCTTGGACAACTGTGGACAACCGTGGACCAGGATCGAAAATCAATCGGACAAGGGTACGGGATCTGACTATGATATATGAATATATGAGATATATGTATCTGTATATAGATTGGAATTAGACGTTCCATATATTCCATGTTTGCCTATAGGTGAAGCAATTCATAAACCGCAAGTAGATAGGCACTTGATCCGTTGCACCCCAAACAGAAGTGCAAGTCAGACCACCAAAAAAGTCAAGGGAAGTCCATTGATGACGCCTGAAAGCTTCAAAAAAATCCATCAAACAATGCTTTGAGAGATGACTTCCCGACTTCCAAAGGGGAACCTTGAAGGACTGTGTGGTGAGATATGCATTATCAGGTGCGACGAGGTATTCAGATGGAAAAACGAAAAATGAACAAGGTAGGAAGAAAAAGCTTTCAAAGGAATGAAACTCGTTAAGGTATGCTAAGGTATGATAAAGTATGGTAAGGTATGCCCAGGCATGCAAGGATGGGAAGTGGAAAGAAAGTTACTAATAAGAGTTGCTGAGCCTGATGTCTGAGGATGTCAGACTATGAATGACGAAGTATGCAGTATATAAGATAGTACAAGGCTCGTAGGGCATTATAAGGTAGGATAAAGATTGAGGTATGATTAGCTATGAGGAAATAGTATTGAGATACGGCATGATAAGCTATAGTAGGAAGCCGGGCTAAGGAATGACGCTGTGATGAGAAACAAAGAAATATGACAAGAAATGGTTAGGTTACGGTAGGTATGGCAAGGAAAGGTGAGGCGGAGCAGTATGCTGAGACATGGCAAGGATCCTAAACGGGGTGTGACAAGGCATGAAGATCCGTTGTGATGAGCTCGGTTGCGGAACCGAAGTTCATGATCTGATATGAAGAGACAAGCCATTGCACGGGAAATGGAGCACGATCGCTTTGTGCTAAGAAAGAACAAAGGAGACGGTTGAGAGGCAAAGGGACATATAGGCAGACAACAAGGAGACCAGTGATAAAAAAGGATGGAACGCGATGGAACACGATGGAACACGATGGAACACGATGGAACACGATGAAACACGATGGAACACGTATCACGGAATCAAGATCCATTTTTTGCACTGACTGCATTGACCTGGTCGCTGTTACTCAGCAAGAAGGCCTCCGTGTTGCCGATGATCGCTTTGCCCTGCAGCTCTTTTAGGACTCCAGCCTCACAAATGCCGCCATTTCAGAGCTTAACAGTATGGAACTTGACTTAAGAATAGTTTTGACACCTTCAGCTTGAACAAGTAATGTCTGCCTTCAGTTTCTCAAGATCAAAGTGGGCACCATATAAAGATTGAAAGGCTCTTGGAATTTTGTGGTGGGGTTTGAAGCGGGAGAGGTGGCCGTAGGGGGATAGTGTTTGCAACGGTTTTTATACGCGGCTGGACTTTGTTGTGCTTTGGTCGGTGCAGCGCCCCAAGAGGTTTTTTCAATTTCGTAACATTTGGCAATTGATAACGTATGATTTCGTAACATTTGGGGATTTTTATCATCTTAACATACCGGTCAGGTCAGTATCATTGGCATTTGCTATCACTGCTGATTTCAAGGTAAGCCCGAATGAGATCCCCAAGCTGTGAAACTTGCAACCTGGAAAGATCCACCCTGAGTTGAAATCTTCATGGTGCAAGGTCTTTACAAAACCTGGGTTGCCTGGTCCAAAAGGATCAGCCCTGCGAAGCACTGGTTCAAAATTCACCGCAACCAGCGTTCCACCTGCAACCTCCCTGGATTCTCGCAACATCTCTCGGAAATCAACTCAAAAACCTTCAACCATGGTTCCGCGAACACCGGACAAACCCACAGACAACAAGGCAGGGCAGTCACCCAAGACACTCCGAAGCCGACTTTGGGCTGAGACCCCCAGGCTGTTGGGGAAACATGAGAGGCATTGAGATGCCATGTTCCATTCTCGCGTAGATACCATGTTTTTTGCTTCGTTCCTTGACCCAGTGACCTCAAGGAGAATTGACTGCATCTGTGGCTTGGAACTACCGAAACTCTGCCAAGCTGGACTTGGCAGCTGTACGGCGCAGGCGGGGTGGAAGTTTAGATATAAAAAGAGGTACTTATGAGAAAGATTCGGAGCACGCACGCTGCACATGCACAATGGCATTAAAATTGAGGCAAAACCTGTCTACTGGTCTACCTGAGTCCCAGCTTTTATTTCTTGGTTGTACCTTGAAAAAAGAATCTGCAACTTGGCCACTAGACATCACCAGTCAGAAGGGTCTTCGAAAAAGGCACTGATTGAAATCAAATAGATGTAACTCCCCTCCCAAACCAAACGAGCCAACTTCCGCAAACACAAGCCCCACTTCAACATCGCTTCTTCACGACCAGAAACGCCAAAATCAGTATGCATGTTACATCTAGAACAAAAATATGCGGTGGACCTAGGAGAATGTGACAAAAACAAGCAGCTGGAACAGCTTGATACAGCTTGCGATGATATCTAATCCGCCTGCTGTTTTTCAAGAATACCATGTGTACACAAGGAATCGCCAAGCAATGGCCAGGGAATCGCGATGGAATCGCTGCACCTGGTCGAGGGTCACAGTGAACATTCCGTCGATCTGTTTCAGATTCTGAATTTGCGCCTGGGGCAACGGGTAAGCCATGGGGAAACCATGGCATGCTTCATGGCTTTCTGAAGATTGAAGGCTCTTTGTGTGGAGGACAAATCCAACAGGTCTGAAGTGGGGATGCAAGTTCTCTGCATATGTACGCTTTCTGTAGAGGAATATCATGGCCTTACAATCTTATGCAGACTTTTGTATCTGCACTGTATCATGAGTGGATCCTTCTTCGCTTTGCAAACGTGTTTTTCCTTGGGAGCCAACAGCACCCAACATCCACCTTCCGGATGATCTCATGGCAGTTCGCATGGGCGAAGTCGTGCACAGTCTTACGCAACTCTTCCTTTCTTCTTCTTTTGACTGGTGGCAAACCAGAAGACATATGCTCCTCTCAGCTTGGCTGTGAGGGCAATGTGGGGCTTTATCACGTGAAAGCAAATCACAAGACTGTAACACTCCATGCTGTTGCAGCTTTGACAACTTGACTCCCATGTTGATCCATACCTGATGACTGATGACATCTGATGACCTTCAGCTGCCGTCTCTACAACAACGATCTCTCCTCGCTGGAAGGTTTCAGCAAGGCGCAGTACTCCTCGCACGCAATCTCCACCAAGGCGCAATACCACGCAGTCTCAGTCGTGCAATCCAAGAGCCAATCGGTAGCCAATCTGAACCAAAACAAATGTGGCTATGCTATTGTATGCTATTGCATGCTATTGCATGCTATTGCAACCGCTATTGCAACCGCTATTGCAACCGCTATTGCAACAGATGTTGCAACCGCTATTGCAACCGCTATTGCAACTGCTATTGCATGCTATTGCAACCTGAGAAAGCTCGAAAAACGAACTTAGTGCCTTTGGAGCTGCCAATGGCCAAGGCCCGCACATGGTAAGATTTTTGAAGAAGCTTCTTCTTTGCCAAATCCTGCGCAGCAATGAATCAAGTTACGGATACTCAAAGGTGGGCCTTTTTTGGATGGTGAATGCCTGTGAATTATTTGATTATTGTGCTTGCTCGAGCAGATTCCGGATCGAAGTTCGACCTTCATACTGATTTTGCCAGGAATATGCTAGGAGTCCATGCCCTGCATAGTCTGCTGTTTGCTGCACCATTTGAACAATTCTATTTCCGGTTGGGATACCCCTTTTTTGTGCCCGGGCATTGGATTGCGACCCATACCGCACCCTTCAATGTTCGAAAATGCGCCACAGAGCGGCGGCACTGCTCTGGATTCCCCACAGGTAGCCACGTCCTTGCTACTATTCTTTGTATTCAACTACTCTTTGCACAAAAAACACAATGTAGGGCTTGATAGGGTTTGTATTTCAACGATATGGGGACTATTGGACCGTCCACATCTTCGGGATGGTCCCACAATGCGGCCCAAAATGCGCGCATTGCGGACAGATCATTGCAATTTGTCCCATTGGGTAGGTGGAAATCCCAGCACAAACAATTCTGTTCATTTTTGGAAATCGGCCTCCTATCACGCCAAATGGCTGGGTGGGGGCCTCCAGCCAAAGGAAAATGTTCATTTTTGGAATGTTCACATGCAGGGCTTCAATCCATTCTCACATCAGGGCAGATCTGATCTCTGATCACCCTGACATTGAAGCAGTATGGGGGTTGAGTGAGGCAGTCAAAGCTGGCAAAGGGCAAGGCCAAGAACTTTCATGCCATGCTGCTATGCTGCCATGCTGCCATGCTGCCATGCTTAAGACTTCCTAGCTCATGGCTTTGGAAAGTGGCGCTGGATGATTGACATCGACCTTGACTCCTAGGTGCCCGTTTGGCAACCATGCTCTAAGTGCAATCCTGATCACATGTTGGCTTGCACCACGCTCGAGCTCAAACGCATTGATTCTCCAATCATCAAAACCAGCAGCGTTTTTCCTTCGAAACCTTTCATCCTGCGTGCATGCTACCATGCAATGTGATTCCTTGGGTGGTCAAGTTATGGTTCTGGGATGTATGAATTCCCGTTCCGAGCAAAACTTGTCCTGCAACAGCATAGTGCAACGATTGACCTGTGGTGGTGCCGACCAAGAAAGAACCAAGCATTTTGGGTCACGCCAATGAATTGAAGACTTCTTCATAGATTGAAAGGTTGAGAATTCTCTTTGATCCAAAAGATGCGAAATGGCGGTTTCTCAAAATAGAGGTACCCCCAAATCATCCCATATTCATCATCGTTTATGAATAAACCATCCATTTTACAAACCATCCATTTATGAGGTCCCCTATTAATAGGGTCCCCTATTTATAGGGTCCCCAATTTCGAGGTATCTGTAAGTGTCTTCTTCGCTCTGAGGCCCGCACAATTTCTTCTCCCAGGTTCAAGCGCTTGGCAACTTCGCGAGCCTACGAGCCACAGAATGATCCACACCATGACCCTCTGATATGAGCATCCCGGTGACACAAATGTTTGCATTTTGACATTCTATGGGATTCAGATTCTATAAGCATTATGTCTTAATGTCTTATTCTATATTAATCCTATATTCATCCTATATTCATCCTATATTCCATTCTGGAGAATTCTCTAGCATTCTGACATTCTCTACCCAATCTAGTCTGACACTTTCTTCAACATCTTACATTACAATAATAGTCTCTGAAACATACATGACATGTCTTGTATACATATGTATATATCTATATATATATATATATATAGATAGATATGGATATCTATATGTATATATATATATATTTATTTATTTATATTTATATTTATATTTATATTTATATTTATATTTATATTTATATTTATATTTATATATATATATATTATATTTATATTTATATTTATATTTATATTTATATATATATATGTGTGTGTGTGTTTATTTATTTATTCATTTATTGAGATTCTGACATTTGCTTCAGATATGTTCTGACATCACTGACAAGTGCTTAAGATGTTTTTCCAGCACAGACACTGACAAACAGGGCCCCGCCAGGTCCAGTGACCAGACTCTGCTGAGGTCCATTGCAGCCCATAGGAGGAGAGGGGAAGAGGCTGAGGAGGACGCTGAGGAGTGGGAGGTATGGCTTTCATAAACTTGGAGCCTCACTTAGCAGGTGGGAGAAAAAGCAAGGGAGGGGGGAGGGAGAGAGAGAGAGAGAGGGAAAAACGTGAATACCGATACTACCACTTCCCCCAGTTTCAAGAGTTGCAAGAAAACACATGAAAAGCTTCATGCACACATAGTCAGCAAAAACAACTATCAATCTGAATCAGCAAAAGAAATGCAGCACTACAACCTGCACATAACAGCAAAGAACTACGCTACTTGAGCCCCTGGTCTCCCATTTATGCAAGAAAACAAATTATGCCAAGAAACCACAAATGCAACCCTCCCAAAAGACTACGATACTCACCATGGTAGCAAAGCCTGGTCTCGAACAGATCCCAATGCAATGCCAGCAAATGGCAGCACCCTCCGACACAAGAGAAATCACAAGTTGACCATGCCCTTGCTTTAATGAGCGCAAAAAGATCACTTTCTGGAGACACACTACGGCAAAACTTTATTCAAAAGCTTACCGACTCTCGTCTCCAAGAACAGTTCCATTGCAATCTTTCCGAGCTCGGAATCTCTACTCAAGACAAAGTATTTCAAATGCGACCTGAATGCATTCTCGACTCGAGGACTGCCAAACAAATGACTGCTCTCGCTGAAATGAATGCCACAGCTCATATAGGGAGATTAACTACGGCAAAGGACTACTCTCCTTCAGTCCCTGCCGACTCTGGTCTCCCACAGTGCAAGGCAACTCTAGATGTTCCAAAGCACCCTCGTAGACATGTCACAATAAATGCAACCCCAAGAGACTACGATACTCACCATGGTAGCAAAGCCTGGTCTCAAAGAGATCCCAATGCAATGCCAGCAAATGGCAGCACCCTCCGACACAAGAGAAATCACAAGTTGACCATGCCCTTGCTTTAATGAGCGCAAAAAGATCACTTTCTGGAGACACACTACGGCAAAACTTTATTCAAAAGCTTACCGACTCTCGTCTCCAAGAACAGTTCCATTGCAATCTTTCCGAGCTTGGAATCTCTACTCAAGACAAAGTATTTCAAATGCGACCTGAATGCATTCTCGACTCGAGGACTGCCTAACAAATGACTGCTCTCGCTGAAATGAATGCCACAGCTCATATAGGGAGATTAACTACGGCAAAGGACTACTCTACTTTAGTCCCTGCCGACTCTGGTCTCCCACAGTGCAAGGCAACTCTAGATGTTCCAAAGCACCCTCGTAGACATGTCACAATAAAATGCAACCCCAAGAGACTACGATGCTCACCATCGTAGCAAAGCCTGGTCTCAAACAGATCCCAATGCAATGCCAGCAAATGGCAGCACCCTCCGACACAAGAGAAATCACAAGTTGACCATGCCCTTGCTTTAATGAGCGCAAAAAGATCACTTTCTGGAGACACACTACGGCAAAACTTTATTCAAAAGCTTACCGACTCTCGTCTCCAAGAACAGTTCCATTGCAATCTTTCCGAGCTCGGAATCTCTACTCAAGACAAAGTATTTCAAATGCGACCTGAATGCATTCTCGACTCGAGGACTGCCTAACAAATGACTGCTCTCGCTGAAATGAATGCCACAGCTCATATAGGGAGATTAACTACGGCAAAGGACTACTCTCCTTCAGTCCCTGCCGACTCTGGTCTCCCACAGTGCAAGGCAACTCTAGATGTTCCAAAGCACCCTAGTAGACATGTCACAATACAACAATGCAACCCTCCCAAAAGACTACGATACTAACCACGGTAGCAAAGCCTGGTCTCAAAGAGATCCCAATGCAATGGCAGCAAATGGCAGCACCCTCCGACACAAGAGAAATCACAAATTGACCGTGCCCTTGCTTTCATGAACGCAAAAAGATCACTTTCTGGAGACACACTACGGCAAAACTTTATTCAAAAGCTTACCGACTCTCGTCTCCAAGAACAGTTCCATTGCAATCTTTCCGAGCTCGGAATCTCTACTCAAGACAAAGCATTTCAAATGCGACCTGAATGCATTCTCGACTCGAGGACTGCCTAACAAATGACTGCTCTCGCTCAAATGAATGCCACAGCTCATATGAGCGACGGTCAATATTTAATGTGTGGCTCAAGGTCATTTGGATTTGGTGAGTGTATTATCGTTTTTCAGGTTTTCGGCAGATGTTCCAAAGCACCCTTGTAGACATGTCACAATAAAACAATGCAACCCCAAGAGACTACGATACTCACCATGGTAGCAAAGCCTGGTCTCAAACAGATCCCAATGCAATGGCAGCAAATGGCAGCCCCCTCCGACACAAGAGAAATCACAAGTTGACCGTGCCCTTGCTTTAATGAGCGCAAAAAGATCACTTTCTGGAGACACACTACGGCAAAACTTTATTCAAAAGCTTACCGACTCTCGTCTCCAAGAACAGTTCCATTGCCATCTTTCCGAGCTTGGAATCTCTAGTCAAGACAAAGTATTTCAAATGCGACCTGAATGCATTCTCGACTCGAGGACTGCCTAACAAATGACTGCTCTCGCTGAAATGAATGCCACAGCTCATATAGGGAGATTAACTACGGCAAAGGACTACTCTACTTTAGTCCCTGCCGACTCTGGTCTCCCAGTGATTTGACATAGCTGCCCAGGGGCTGCCAAACATTTCGCTTCGACTCCAGCTGGTTTTCTAGTGAGGGCAATGGTTTGCGGTGGCAATGTCAAGTCTCTTTTTTTGTTGTGACCTTTGTTTTTATGATGTCATGGCACAGGGGAAAAAGTTGTCAAGGCTAAGGAAGTTATCAAATTGATGGTGCACAATGCAAATTGCAACTCAAACCACGCCAAAATGAACAAGATCCCTGCCTTTTCGGTGAAATTCTGTATGCTCTTGTCTTCCCTTTGCTCTGATGTGAGCTCCTGGGCTCAGAATCTGCTGCCAGAGCATTTCTTCATACATTCATGTTCCTGTCCCTTGACGCAATGTTGCCGTACCCCATTTTGCTTCGCTTCATCGGCTCCGGCTTGGCGGCACTTTGCGCTGCGAGGAGCTTCATCTGCAAACGCTGCCTAAGACAAACGCACAGGGCCAAATGAAGCTTCCCCCCGTTTTCAGATGAAGCTGCAAAGGATTCTTCGCTTCTCCCGTTTTCCAACAGAATCCATGAGCCCCCAAAACCTTAAAAAAGGTAGGGTTTGGGGGCTCATGGATGTCAAAGGTCAAAACGTCAGAAACGTCAAAACAAAGATCTCCGAGTCTTCGTCTCTCCGTCTCCGAATGTCCCCGACTGTGGGCTCTATCTCCTTCTTTCGTGGCTGGCTCGAATTGAGCTCTGGACGCCGCCTTTCCTGCACCCACAATGACTGTGCCACCGCCCTGGCCATCCAAAGTGAGCAACAAGTGTCCAGCTTTGTCCTGTCAATCCAGATCCGGGTTATACTGTTTTGATCGATTGATTGCTTACTAGATTGATCTGTTGATTGGTTGATTGATGGATAGATGCACTTGAATATTTGTACACCGAAAAGAAAATCAGCTTGAAGGATAAAGAATTCTCACAGCGGCACCGTCGTCATCATCATCATCATCACCATCCTCTCACCACAATCACTATCGTCATCATCCCAATTGTATCAGGACCGACTCTGCTCCGAAGAAATGTACCCTCAGCAACATGCCTGACCAGTTTCTTGATCAATTGAACTTGTAACATCAGCGCGCTCCCGACCAGTCGCCTGACACAATGTTTCTGCAACTGGATGCAGCTTGGGGTCTCACATGTTCTGAAAAATGAAATCGTAAACAGCTCCAGCACTACCGGCATCGCAAAAGTTGAAAAGTCCCAAAGCGAGAACCACAAAAACAATTAGGAAATATCACCTTCCCAATGCATGTTCTCAGAAACGACGTCAAAGACTTACTTCATGGGGGCGGCGTTCTGGCCTGATTGTTTGCAGTCACTTTGCAACTATATCATGTCAAGACTTGTTGCAAAACGCACTCCCGCTTGATGTCTGCAATCTTTTCGGTCAATCGTCCACAAATGAGCTGTCACTCTGGCGAGATATGCTTTCTGAACACAAAGAAATGGAGCGTTTTCTAGCGCCAGTCTAGGGCAGAAATTGCGAATCATTTCACTTTGAAAATATTGATGACTACTGGTGCTAGCACGGTGCTATGGCCTAGCGAGTGGTTTGCTGCATTTAGCTGCGCGCCGCCTCATAACAAAGAGGTGAAACAAGCCACAATATTGTCATGTGTTCCCAAATCAATAGAAAAGGTTCCTACGGAAGTTAGGGGTT
>VSDK01024927.1:0-10000 GCA_009767595.1 Symbiodinium kawagutii
TACCAACATATAAGCCCCAGACTCCCCCTTTTACCATTTTTTTCCCCATCTATGGCTGAAACGTGCTTGAAACCACCAAGCAGAGTATCAAGTTATCATTGTGTGTGCGTGCGTCATCCCTGCGCAATGGGGTTTACGGGCACGGCTATCAACTTACGCTGGCCGGGGAGGACTACTACAAACCCGCTACGCGATCTAGAATCTACCAAATCTACTCATCTGTCTGTCTGCCTGCTTGTCTTTCTGTCTTTCCCCTCCTTACCTGGCACAAAAACAGGTGGCCAAAACGTCTAAAGACGGTGCTAAAGCCATGGCGCCCGAAACTACATTCGGGTCATTGGTTGGTCCCATAACCAGTAGCAGAGGCTACGGCTCATAACCTGCATTTGCAGGTCTCAACCACTTTTGGGCACAATATCCCAACTTGAAAGTAAACCGTTAAGAACGGGACACACGGACAGCTAAAGCCTTTTTCTCCTGAGCCTCACATGCTACCATGCATGACACATGTGTGTTTTCTGTGGTGTGCTCTTACACTCTTGCCCAATCCCAACAATTCATTCATGTTCATGGTAAACCGAAATGGCTCTGGCATGGCTACGGAAAAACGATCCACGTGTAAGGAAAATTGTGGCAAACCCTGCAAAGCAATTGCCCTCCGGCAAACTAACCTGGCAATGGATTTTGACCATATTTTATAGTGAAACCCTGGGAAAACACCAATAAATCGTAGATTTTCCATTGCCATGCTAGTTTGCCAAAGGGTATCTCCTCTGTTGGACAAATCACAGGACACCCAAGACCGCACTTTCCAACTTTGTTCCAACCTAAGTCGGAACCAGACTTGGGGGAAGCCGGCACGACCTGTCCGCAGCCCCTGAAACCGGAGGAGTGATTCACCAGCCTTGGAGCTCTTTGAACTTTGATAAAACCTAGTGGTTCTATCAAATATCATTCACCACTTGCAGGTTTTCCATCAACCAACAAGTTTTATCTCTTGGGGTTCATGGTTTTCCATCAACCACTTGGTTTTCCTAGTTGTTCCACCGCGACTGTTGGTGATTATTCCCTTTTACTAACCATTATACAAACAACAAACATAATGCTTATAACTCCCTGTAAAACTCCTAGTTATTGGTTAACCACTCGGTTTTTCATGGTTTGATTCCCTATAGATTCACCATTCCTTGCATATAGTTTGTAACCCTTAAAAAAGCAAGGTTTTCCTAGCTCACTCCTGTGCTGGGACCCTGTTGCACCAGCTCGCTGCGTAGTGTCCTTGTGGGGTCCCAAGGGCGGCTTCAGGGTGATTAAAACCTGAGGCGCACGGAGGCCAATAAATGAATGCGCCATGTGACTAGGTAGGCATAGCTATTGAACCCAATACTTGAACATATTTATTCATGTATTTGCTGATTGTTTATTGTTGATTGTTGATTGTTAATTGTTGATTGCTATATAGTTGTTGATTGTTAATTGTTGTTTGTTGTTGTCTGTTGTTGTCTGTTGTTGTTTGTTGTTGTTTGTTGTTGTTGTTGGTTGTTGTTGTTGGTTGTTGTTGGTTGTTGTTGTTGTTGTTGTTGTTGTTGTTGTTGCTGTTGTTGTTGTTGTTGTTGTTGTTGTTGTTGTTGTTGTTGTTGTTGTTGTTGTTGTTGTTGTTGTTGTTGTTGTTGTTGTTGTTGTCTTCTTCCCCTTCGCCGTCGAACCTCGAAGACAGCTGCAACCACTTGGATTTCTCATTGGCAAACCCCCAGGGGACTATTCACAGCACCAGCTCAGGAGCTTGTGGAGCAGTCCGGGTGAAACTGACATGGTGGAGCAGTATCAGAGTACCCTCTGGTCATCTGACAGTTCGCCATGAATAATCCACCACTTTTAAATGGTTTCCCAGGGTTTTCCCATGAAAACGGTGGTTTCCTGTGAAAATGGATGATTTCGCACTTGTTCTGTTTGCTGTTCTTTCGAGTTTGACTCATCTTGCATGTGAATTGTTAGTAGGCAAACCCAGGGACGGTCAGCAAAGTGGAAAAACGGGTATGTTAGATCAAAGAAGTCTATTTAACTTATATAACTATATAACCATTATATACTAGACATAATGGACCCTTCCCCGCAGCAACATCAAAAGCGTTCTGCCAGCCACAGGCTAGCTCTTAAGCACGCCAATGACCAAAAGATTCAAAAAATTCTGAACCGTTGGATGGTTCATCCGAAGATCATGGGGATGGGTCAACAGGAACCATCCAAGAAACGTTGCTCATGTTTATTTCACTAGCTTTAAGCACTACTCTTGATTCCGCATCAGCATGTGACTTTCTTTCATCATCACTAGCATCGTTGACTACCATTGAAACCTACCGCTTTCTCCACCTACGAAAGCCAGTTCCCACTTTTCAGAAGCAACCAGACGGATTGAACGGCTTAGTGAACGGAGTAAGGATGTAGAGCAAATTGCACGAAAAAAAACATCTGGGTCGAAGGCACCTGGTACCCTTGCTGTTCACATCCCCAGGCCAGTCACGGATCGTCCAACGGTTGGGATGTTCACCGACTCACTGTTTGGATGCTTGCGATCCATTGGTTTTGGTATAGCTAAGCTGGTATCGCTCAACATGAGGAAGCCAAAAATGTATTGCACTGGCTGGTTGACTACCAGGATTCCAAGCACTGATTACAAAAGGAATGATCAAAGTAACAATCTCAGCATAATTAAGACTTAGGTACCGCCAAAAATACTGGCCACACGCCGGCGCTGACAACACATGGCAGGGTGCAGCCGATAAAACCAGCCGTCACCCAGAAACTCGCGCTGGCATCAGCCACATGGGAAATTCCATTGGAAGATCTTCCACCACTGGCTGAGCATTGGGCCTGGCACGCCGGGGTAAGGCTCTGAGGTCTATGGTTGTGATTGTCTTGGATCAAACATACATGCGTAACTATAACATATTATGGCTATGGATCAATATTAACCATCACTAAAGGGGGATAATAAGCAACAAAACTACAGGGAAGCTAATGGTTAATGATGGGGGAACCAGGGGTACAGGGTTTTGACCCCACAGCCATAGGATTAGATTGATTTATATATCTACATGTACATATAATATTAATCATCAAAACTTCATGGATGAATATATCAACCACCAAATCCAAGGTTAATAAATAGTTGATAGTGTATTGTTAGATATCGTTAGTTTTTGGTAGTTCTTTGTTATAAAGTTATAATTGTATTACTGGTCGGTGCTTTCAACCCCTCTGAAAAATATGCTTGTCAACCAACCATGTGTTAACAATTG
The DNA here is from genome assembly GCA_009767595.1 of Symbiodinium kawagutii. NCBI lineage: Eukaryota > Dinophyceae > Suessiales > Symbiodiniaceae > Symbiodinium > Symbiodinium kawagutii. The sequence goes on from VSDK01024927.1 coordinate 3,300, forward strand.
CTAGGGAAAATGAGCAAAATGTCAATCAAACCACCAACCAGTAGTTGTTTAATCATCATTGCTTATTATCCCCCATCCACCAACCAGTAGTTGTTTAACCACTATAGTTGCTTATTATGCAATTATTATCAACCACTATTAGCTGGTCATAAGCCCTATAGCTAAACATAGTTAGTGAAGACAGGCCCCAACAGCTCGGTCAGGGACCCGCCCCGGATGTGATCAAGGTGTGTACCCCAAAGGTTTTCCATCGTCGGTGATGCGATTCGCCATTGAACAAGCAATTGACACTGCTTGGTGGTTGAACAACCCATGGTTAACTAGCGGTTAATATAATGGTTAATGGTCGAGAATGGTTGAGAATGGTTGATAATGTCCTGGTGGTTGAACCACCCCGTCATGAAAAATATGAGTCAACCAACCATTTGTTAACAATTACTATAGGGAAAATTAGCACAATGTTTCAGAAACCACCAACCAGTAGAATATCTACTATTCGCCTGGTAGTTGTTACGTTACGATACCCAGCTGTTATAGGCTACGTTGGCAGCTTGGGGGCACCCTGCAGAGGTAGATTCCAAGTCTGACATGGCGACTGCGCCGTAGAACTCTCTGGCAGCATCTCGGAATCCCCAGACTCCCCATTATCCCCATTGTTTCAGCCCCGTGCCATCAAGTCCCAAACATTAAACATTCACGCAACCTGTGTCAGATCAAGATGAATTTAAGTACCATCGATCGTAATTAATTGACATTACTCTTCGGTGGTGGTCATCTGTTTTGCCATCTTCGCTGAATCTGTTTGACCATGATCTGCCTCATTTTCACCCACAGAGTTGTCGAAGGAAAACCATGGCAAGTGGCGAAGCGGTCCATTCCCATCCATTCCGAAGGTTACTTCACAACGCAGCGTCCCCGTTTTGTCTCACATTATTGAGGTCGTTACTGTAACCTTTCAAGGAGGAAGCGTCAGCGGGTTTTAGCACTTCTCAAATGAGATCCATTTCCAAACCATCAGAATTTGTTCAATCCTCTTTGGTTTGTGGCTGATCCTGGTATATGATCACAGAGGGTTAGCGGGGCGCAACGCGTTAAACGCGATGGCGTGCAAAATGCTTGGTTCACAATGGAAGACTGCAAGGTACTACCGGCTAGTGGCGGCTCCTGGTGGCTCCGGTCTACCCCGTAAGGGAGATATGGATACCCCTGGCCCCGAATTGTTCCCTCCACTAGCGCCAGGTTCATAGGATTTCAGCGAGCAAAATCTACCATGGATGATGGGGACTTCCACCACGAGCTAAAGCACCGGAAATCGTCAAACCAGCACCGCACATCACTTGGACACCATGGATCTCTGGTGATTGAACCAAGGGTTGGACACAAGAAATGAACACCGAGAGCAACTCAAGCGAAAACAAATCCATCTAAAGGCGAAACCGAGAGCAACTTGTTAGTCATCTTGTGTCATTTCAGTTGACAAATCATCAATTGAGTGGTGAACCAATCCATGAAGATCTTTGGATGACCTTTGTGAACTAAGCATTGGTTCAAATGTTATCCATGAATGACCATCCGCATTAATCATCCTACAGATATGATCAGTAAAAACTAAGAATCCATCATAACTGGTTGGTGGTTTCAACACCGATGAAAAATATGCTTGTCAACCAACCATTTGTTGATAATTACATGGGGAACATACAAATTATTGAAACCACCAAACCAGTGGCTGTTTGACCATTATATTGTTACTTGTTATCCCCTATTATCAGCCAGATAAATCATCTTTAATTAAAGATAAATGGTCAGATATCTCCTATTATCGGCCAGTGAGTATCCTCCTTATGATAACCATCACTCACTCACCATCATTCATCATTCGGAGGTCATCACTTACTCGCGCCCGAAGGTTCTGAGTGGCTCGGCACATGAGGCTTAAGAGCTATCCGGTGTGGATCTTCACCCATGACTGACTGGTTCGTGGTTTGAACCCCTACTAATTAGGGAAAAAAAAGTTTCAGAAACCATCAACCAAATGACAAACCAGGATCGATCACAAAATATCTTCTTTCAAGCGTAAAAAACGAACATGCTAAGCTGTTTATCCAAGAGCGACAGCTATGGGTATCAAAAAGTATCAACTTCAAATGATGGGGCGTATCTCAGATACTCCATGGGGCTAGCAAATATTTGCCTACACTCACCTATAAAATGACCCATTGATGTAGGCAAACATACCGGCAGCATGGAGCGTCTGGGTGTAACATGGAAGCTGTGTGACTTCAGTGACAGCCGGGCTCAAACATGTCTCTCAAGCCATAGGGAAGCCACAAAACTGGTTGGCTTACCATAAACGACTATATGATATTGCATTAACCAATATCAATAGGATGTTGGAAACATTGATACTATAAATCTTATAATTAGCTAATAATACTGATATTCGGATGTTTCTCCAAATAGGGGACCTCCAAATCATCCAATCTCAACCAAATACACCAACTTTGGGGTAAGAAACTCACATGTAGAGGATGATTTGAGGAAGCCTGATTGACTGAGAAATCTGGTGAAGTCTTACTAGTCGTTATCATATGTTATCATTCTGCAGTGCTGGTTGTTCTAGCAGGAATCGAAAGAATCTTGCCAGAGGCATGGACATTGCGCACAAGTGTTGGTCAATATTCCCTACAACTGGGTGCATTTCAAGAAGTAGCAATATTAGCAAGTACAAGATATTAAAAGTAGCAAGGGTACGTCGATTGCAACACTACTGCTGCTACACACCGATAGTATGGTGATACTCCCTCTGTTCGGAAGTCTTGCAACTACCAACCATACTGACTTTCAACCATGGCAAGCTGCAATTATCAACCATCATCAACTTGTGGCCATATTTCATATTTCACCATAACTTGCAATTATCAACCATAAGCAAAAAAATCAGTCTTGCTATTGAAAATCCCAATCCTTCTGCTTGCCCCCGTCAACCACGCTTCCCCCCCCTCAACGTCGGTCAACAACCCTGGCCTGACCACGGAGCCTTCATCCACTCCGGTGTCACACACACAGCACTTGTTACCCATGGCGCGACCCGCGCGTCCGGCAGGTTTCGCTGGAGTCGGACTTGTCCCCGGTAGGGGTTTCTACGATCTGGAAGTTACACCACTTGTGGCATGGAAATTCCATGTTTTCTACTCTGAAGGGCGTTGCTAAAAGCCACACCAAACTGTGGATGCTGTTCAACTTATCACCAAGGGTCAATGTATGTTGAGGTGTCGCGGTGTGACTAATTTCTCTCCACACCGAGAAAAAGCGCGCACACACACACACACAGGGCTCCATGTTTAAACGGTTATTTCTCAAAAATACTTACAATTCTTCCTCCATGCGTGTGCCTTGTCACCAACATCTGATCGGACTTGCATCACCGTACTCCTTGATAGACCACCAGATCAAACTTCTTTCCCAACGATGCTGAACCACCTATGATGGCGACGCAGGGCAGAACATCAGCGCAAACTGTGGAGTTGGAAACTCATGATGGCACAACCCCCAGAAATCACAATGGTTTGCGGTTGCTTCTTGGTTGGCAACGCTTGGTACTGGTGAGAAAATTTACGGTGCTCACAGGTCAGGTATCCCAATTGATGGCTAGTGGCTCAGTGCTGACAACATTGGTCGATAATGATAGACACAGAAGCTACAAACAGAACCATGACGGTTCAAAGAAGTGTTCCGAAGTACTACAGTACAGCTGTGTCAATCTTCCCATTCCCCCTTGGTGAGAGGCAACTGCAAGCTGGCTGAACCTGGTCCCGCCATTGGCCATGGTTCAACGCTCAAGTTGCTCAACTCATAGCCTATTGACCATCATGATCAACTGGTTGGTGGTTGAACCACCCCTATGAAACATATTAGTCAACCAACCAGTTGTAGATTATAGGGAAAATAAAAAATGTCAATGAAACCACCAACCAGTATTTTTTGGGAGGGGGTTGTTGTGAGCGCCAAATTTCATGAAATCAGGCTTGCTCAAATACCTTTTTCATACCAGATCTTTTTGTACTGCACTCCTGTTTCACTAAGCTTTTGTGTAAAATGTTTTTGTATCAGTTAGTTATGGCAAAATTTAGCAGCCTCTCAGCTTCCTGGGTACATGGAATTCATGGGCCCCTTTACAACTCTTGTGTTCACATCATGAATGCGCTGTATACAAATAGGTTCCATTGGGCTAATAATGTTGTTTCATGAGTTGTTCAAATAAACTAAGGTCAGAGTATTGCTATGTACTAGCCAGCTTTCACTAGGTATCACCATACATAGTATTTGTAGTGTTGCTTTGCATGCACATGGGCTTTATTGGATTGATATGTAGGATATGTTTTATCTAAGTTTTGCTGTTCCAGTAAGTTTGGGTATTTATCTTACTATGTAGTAGCTTCCTTTTACTGAGGGTGTAACATCTATTTGAAGTATCGTTTCTTTGTGCTGAATTGGAACCCGTTGGCCCGATCTTGTTCATTCAAATGGGTCTCCCCTTTGTCACTAATCTCAGGGCACCAAAACATGTAATGACTCAGTAATTTAGATTGTAGCATCCATATTTTGGATACAACCCTTAAAGGACTTATGTAAGGAGTTTGCAGTAAGTACAATCACAGAAATTGTAATTTGACCACAACAGCCCTTTCTGTAGTTGTTGAACCACTATAGTTGCTTGTTAATCCCCTATCATTAACCATTATCAATGATCATAAGCCCTATTGAGCCCCTCAGCAAAGAGTTGCATCCAGTCTTTCCCAACGTGTCATGGGACGTTGTCTTTGGTCCGTGCCCCGGTCGCGCCCAAAAGTTGGGGTCATGGGGTAGACCTCCATGCTGCAACCATCGAATACACCCGGGGCCCCATTAAGACTACCCTCTGATAAACTAACATAGAAACGGGAAAATCCACCATTTTGTTGGGTAAACCCAGGGAAATTATCCATTGATGGAGGATTTTCCATTGCCATGTTAGTTTACCAGGGGGTTCGACTCAACCAACTTGCTTGCGCTGAAAACTCAAGATCAAACCAAAATTTACAGGTGAACCATGATGAACATGGCATGGATCTTTTCTGAAGCAATGGCATGGAAACCCTTGTGCCACCACAATCTGGTACTCAACCGCCCAAAGTGATCATTGAGCTTCGCAGTTCGATCACCTACGAGAAAGTCAGTGGCTTATGGGGATATCAAGCAACAATGGTAGAGAATACATTGGTGAATGCAGGGTTTTGACTCACAACCACTTGTCAGAACCCTGCATGACCACAGGCTATGGATGCTTCAACAAACATGGCCTGTAGCACATATACAGCTTGCAACTTTTACCATTCATTTTTGAACATCACAGGTTCTTGGTCAGCTTGTACGGGTGGTTAATGCTAACCCAGGCTAACCCAGGGTTGTTGAAACACTGCTTCATGAACAGCATGTATCTGCCAAAAGTGAGATTGTTCTATTCAAATGGTACCCTGCTATCAACATAAGCAACCCTTGCAGCCATGATCGCCCAACAATGGTTATAGATTGCAACCAACAATGATTACTCAACCTATTCAGTCAGAATTGGTCAATTACAAATCAGCCATGGTTGACATATGTATGTGTATATGTGTTGATTATTGCTTCTATCTATCTATTTATCTGTTAGTTGGTTTATCTACATACAGATATGCATGCGCATCAATATATACACATATGTCTTTCTCAAAGAAGGAAATCCAACTTATAGTGATATAAATAATATATAATAACATAATGTATGTACATATAAATATATATATATATGTCTCCTTATAATCACATAAAAATGTACATATATGTCATGGTCTGTATGAAAACATATATCATTATGACAAATGTATATATGGATATATATATATATATGTATATGTGTGTATGATATATAGTAATATATACAGATTTCGTTGTAATCCTAGCCTATATGGCAATGGGTCAAAACCCCGTACCCCTGGTTCCCCCATCATTCACCATTGTTTTCCCTATAGTTTGTTGGTTATTATCCCCCATTAGTTGGTTGACTAACATTGACCCATAGCCATATGTATGGTGCCAGCTTCTTCATCGAAATGATTCGTGCCAACCTCGCCTTGTCCGACACCTTGCCTCGTTCACCCTCCACTTTGCCCTGGCTGATCACCCCAGTGCTTGGTGAAAAATCCATCATTTTATATCATGATTGACCTGGTGGTTTCTCAAAATAGGGAGCCCTCAAAGATGGTTGGTTTACTACTATATATGGTTAATATTGGATGATTTAGGGGTCCCTTATTCTGAGAAACACCTACCTGTATAACATGGTGAAAAGTTCACAGGAACCCTGGTTGATACTGAGTAGTAGTAAAGCTCATGATTGTTTTCGAAGGTGAGGGGAGTAAGTATAGGATATAGTTTCAATGGTCAATAACTTATCGATTCTGGGCAACAATGATTATACAAAGTAGTCGTAGTCGTTGATATCGATCGATCATTCAGCCATGGTAGGATCCCAAGCTGATCGTTTCCCAAAGGGTAAGAATGACAGTAATGAACTGTCGTTGGCACTTCCAACTCTGGTGAAATTGTCCATCCATATGTCGTGAAGCGTTCCCATTGCATTCAGATTCTGCTGATTCTGGATCCAAGGGCCCTTGGGG
>VSDK01024927.1:15000-24904 GCA_009767595.1 Symbiodinium kawagutii
GCCCCTACAGATCCCTACAGCCTGTTCTGGCAGCCAGGGTTGCCCACCAGTGCGGGTTCATTGCGGACCTCCGGATTGACCAGACACAGTAAGGGCGCAGCCCTGCTCGTTTTCTTGTTCCTATCCAACGACATGTCCCAAAGGGTTGTCTCGTTTCCTTGAATTTCGTGCGACCAATCGCTAGTTTCTTTTGTTCATCGCTTGTTTCTCTCTGAACTATTGGAACCAAGAGCCCCAACCACTTGTAAAGGACACAACCGCCATTGGAATTGGCACACCGGAATCCACACAATGGGGATCAACAGAATGAGCGGTCTGAAGTCCACACAAGATGCTTGCCTTGCTTAACGCAAGATCAAGCAAAAGGCACAGCAAAAACACCAGCAAAGTGGAGGGAAAGGGCCGTTCCACAAAATGCTCTCGCGACTCTTCGTGTGCTTCACATTTTTGCCTTCATTCTTGGAGTGCAAAACGATGCCCCCGAGTTATGAGTCGGCCAAGATTCACCAGCAGGTACTTCCCCAAAGGTGTACTGAACAGTCCCTGGCAACCCATCATTCGGTATCGCCCTGTGGCGCCCGTCTTTTCTTTTTTGGGGCCACCTCCAAACGTCCCATGTTGCCTCCAGGAGAGGATGCTTCATCGCTGGAAAAATCAATTCATCGCTGGGCCCAACTTGGAGCATGGCAAAAGCTGAGTGGCTGAGTTGAAGAAAATTTGGGACGGTTTGTTTGGGTGTTTCTCAAAATAGGAGACTTTCCTAATCATCCAGTACATCAACCATTTCTAGGAGTGAACCATCCACATTTTTGCGGTACCTTTATGGCTTGAGAAACCCCCAGTTTCGGGGCTGGTTCACCTTGTAGTGCTGAGCTTACTGAGGGTTACCCCAAGTTCCAGGGTGGGCTGGTGATCATAGCCATTGGTTATAAAGCACTGGAAAACCGGAAATGAATTTCCATGGAAGCGATCAATAACCAGCAGAACCCACATCTTTATCACTTTTTTTCCAGGACTCATGTTCACCACCTGGCAATGATCGAAGGAAAGGAGGGTGAAACTCTGGACTCGAATCCCGTCATCTCAAGTCGTCTGGCGGAGTTTCAGCAACGACCTTAAAGATTATGAACTATTCTTTTTTGTTCACTAATCAGGTTCAATGCTCACGCATTGCTGCCAATGTATGGGCTCCTCAAAATAGGGAACCACAAAATTGCTGGGTTTATTATATATGATGGCTAGGTTTGTGGATGATTGAGGAACCCCGATTTTACGAAACCGCCATGTATGCCGGGAGGGCCCTGTACTTGGAAGGCATTGTGAACGGCAAACTGGCAGCTATCAGTTGACAGTAAAGATATGTATGAGGGCCCTTAGGGAAATGATTACCTATTGCCACGACTGAATGCTGATATTAAACCAGGTGGTCGTTTCTGTTCCAACCCCTATGAAAAAGATCGGTCAAATTAACCAACCTAACCATGTGTAATCATTCCTAGGAAAATAAGAATTGTTCGAAAACCACCAGCCCGTAAAAGCTGACCTATTTACATCCACTTCTATACTGAATGCTTAAAAGCGCGAATCCCGGGGACGCCTGGGAATGATGATCCTCCTCCCAGCTCGGCTCAAGCTTTGTCCATAAATGTGTACCCCTTAAACCCCTCTAATTGGTGGTTTCCCAATTGGCTATGGGTCAATACGAACCATCAATAATAGGGGATAGTAACCAACCAATAATAGGGCGAAACCAATGGTTAATGATAGGGGAACCAGGGGTACAGGGTTTTGACCCACTGCCAATTGTACATGGCCAAAACTGGGAGGGGGGGTACCACCATGGCTATGGACAACCAAATAGCTATATTTTGGATTAAAAGAAAACAGACCCAAGGGGTAGATGGCTGGGAGTGTCGAATAGTCTTGACACAGTGTCCATTGCAAAAGGCCAGGTAAGCATACAGCAAGACTTTACCCACACCGTGTTTGCTTAGTTTCCACGTGTCATGACGTTATTTTCTGCTGAAATTGTTTTGTGAGGTTTTTTCTTGATGCCATTCCTGTTGGTGGTGTTTTTGTTGTTTTAGTTGTCTTGTGTTGTTGTTGTTGTTGTTGTTGTTGTTGTTGTTGTTGCTGCTGCTGCTGCTGCTGCTGCTGCTGCTACTGCTGTCTACCCGGTTCTTGTTGTTCTTGCAGTAAATGTTATTGTTGATTTATTGATATTTATGATGCGGTTGGTCTTGTTGTTGCCGATGTTTTTTGTTGTCTTTGTTGTTCTGCTGCTGCTGTTATTGTTATTGCTGGTGATGGCGGTGTTGCTGTGGTTGTTCCTGATATTGGTGGGTTTGTTTTCGTTCTCATTGTCGCTGTTGTTCTTGTTGTTGTTGTTGTTGTTGTTGTTGTTGACCTTGCTGTTGTCGTTGTTGTTGTTGCTGTTGTTGTAACTGCTCGCTCTCCGTCTTCTCTTTCTAGTGTCTCTGTTTCAAGGGAACTACTAGAATCGCAGCAGATTACCCTGCCGTTGCGCCGAAACACCACTTCTTCGACCTATTTTAGGTCGGCAAACGGCTGGAGATTCAGCACTGCTCCAGGGCGATTCCTGCCTTGCGGTCACAAGGGGGGTCTTCAGTGCATGATCATTATGACGGTTGAATAGTGGTTGATACAATGGTTGATGTCATATGGTTCATACATGTTCATACGATGGGTGATTGTCATGGTTCATAAAATGGCTGACTTCATGGTTCATATAGTTGTTGATCATGCAATAATCAATGGTTCACAACGTTGGAACAACTGTTGCTTGGCAATGGCTAATGCGCTGCTAATGATTCAAAATAGGGAATCTTGATTGCGATAGCTACTGGTCAACAAAGGTTGATGATGGTAATCTTGGCAACCTTGGTTTGCAATGTCTAATCGTGGTTGGCAGTGCTTAACACACGAAACAAACGATGGGCGATGACTAATCCACTGCTTCACATGACCCAATTGGTGGTTCCTCAAAATAGCCGTACCCCCAAAATCATCCTATATGAATCATTGTTCATTAATATACCACCCATTTTTGGGGTCCCCAAACTGGCTTGAGAAACCACCAGTTGGGAATTTATGGTTAATAATGGTTGGTCGGGGACAGTCGTCCAAGTGGTCAGGCAACGCAGTGACGGCAGTGGGACGAGTGCCACTGTTGTCATTCTGCAGAATGGTAAACGGTTGATAATCATGGGATATAATGATGTAACTATGATTTCTTCTCAACAATTGTGATTGATACGAATCTATCATCAATAATCATGGTTGAATATAGTTGATAGATCTTGACAAACCAATAAGAAACATCATGTTGATAATATTAATCATTAGAACATCATGGTTGAATATTTGGTTGATAATGCTTAAACAATAATGCTGATCATGCCAAATAACACCACCAAACTACTGGTAGCCGTTCACCTCCCCCCAACTCGACTCGTGGATCTTTTCAGAACTACCAGGAGCCCAGGAGCCCCCAGTTATCAGTCCTTGATGCATTGCCTACAACCGAGGTCGAAGTTGGTTCTGATTAAGAAATAGCTATGGGTCAATATTAAGCAACAATAATAGGGGATAAGAACCAACAATTTTATAGGGAAAACAATGGTTGATGATAAGGGAACCAGGGGGACTAAGGGTTTTGACCCACTGCCAAATGACCATTTCAAATCCTGGCCAAGTCAATCCCCGCGGTGACCAATCAGGGACAAAATGAGCATCCTCTCACACCAGCTTCCCCCATTTGGGTGTTTCGACCTAGCCAGTTTGGCAACTCCCAAAAATGATGGGTTTATTACTAGAAATAGTTGATAAAGGAGGATTTAGGGGTAATCCTGTTTTGAGAAACACCCATTTAGATACATCTACCATGACCAGCTTACCAGCAACCTTGCACCATGATCTTGCCTACATATGTTGATGTTTTTTTTCTACCATCGACCGCGAATCCCCCATGACTGATCGTGGATAGCAACCGTCGATGACGACCAGTCATGGGCAGTGCTGATGGTCATTGGGGTGTGAGCTCTATGGCCCCGGACGAACGATCCATTCACAGCCATGGTTGGCTTCTCAAAACAGCCGGAAACGCCGCCAAAAATGCTTGGTTTATGCTACAATATGTGAATGACTCATTTGCAAAATTCCATATGATTTGCAATCACCATTTCAATTTACAATGATTATGACCCATTGGTAAGCATTATAAATCACAAATTTCAACTGTTCAGCAAGTAATTCACAGGAAGTTTATAATCAACTAGCCATGGACAAGTTTTACAATTCATACAAGGAGCATGTGGGGTCTATATGCCATCTGCAAAAGCATTGCGAAAAGTAGTCAGCTTTGATCCTGGCTCAGTGAGCGACTTACGGGGTAGTATGAACTAGTCAAAAGGTTTATCAAGCGATTATACTACAGGCCCACTTACCTTAATCATACCAATTGTATCCTCATTACAGTCAGGAATCAACTTCGCCACCACTCAAGAGCACCAAAAGAATATGTTGACCTCAGAGCATGAGATTGATGGATGTTTCCGCATCCAAAGATCATTGGAATCCTTCCAGATTCTCAAGTGGCTGTGGGTCAAAACCCCGTACCCCTGGTTCCCCCATCATTAACCATTGTTTTCCCTATTATTGGTTGGTTACTATCCCCTATTATTGATGGTTAGTATTGACCCATGGCCAAGTGAGCAAAAGCTATTGCTTCAACACGCTCAGAGGTTGAAAGGCCCTGTGTTGAGGGGTTCCCAGCGACACTGCTGAGGTAAGCCACCAGAATTTCATCAGCACTCCTGACGTGTCCCAGGCGCCTTGAAGAGTGGTCCACTGTGAAAGTCACGGGGCTTGCCACGATCGCACGCGAAGCGGCTCAAGGATCTCTGATCTGTGCGATGTCATCATGGGTGGCAGGATCAACTGTCATCATGGACGCGAGCATAATCACGGGAACGGCTTGGTGACAAATCGGTGACAAAAAAACCCAAGTGATCATGGAAGCATCAATATGGCAATGAGTCAAAACCCTTAGTCCCCCTGGTTCCCCTATCATTAACCATTGTTTTCCCTTACTATTGTTGGTCATGATCCCTCATTATTGGTTGGTTAACTGCTTGACCCATAGCCATGCCATATAAAGTCGGACCCTTGGACCTCTCGGATCCTTGGATCCTGGCCATATCTCTCACTGACCAAACAAGGAATGGCCCTGGCCCAGTGACGGCAGGCCCTGAGCCCCCAGGATCCGTTGCTGAGATCTGCAAAATCAACGCAGTGTGTACCAGTTGTAACGCTTGAGACTGTTCCCAAGCATTGTACAATGATTATGAGCATCATCTACCACATACTCCTCATTATCGTTGGACAGGTCTGATCACGGTTGTCTGCAAATCATTGTACACAGACATCTTTATCATCGCACACGGCTTACCAGTATAAAATGTGAACACTGTGCTGTCTTAGCATTACTATCATGGTTAGCTAATGAGTATTCTTGATGTAAGATATGTTCAACTGTCAGTAATCAGCGACCATAATAAACAATTGTTAGCTAAGGATCATTCTGAATTAGTAGCAGTGATCAGCATCCACTTTTGTCATGCACCATCTGTGCTATCGGTCACAACTTTCAATTCTCACTTTGTTAGTTCAATAATCAAGTAGCTCGTGGCTTTTATTTTGACACATTCGCTAAGAAACCATGATGAGCTACATGAAATGAACAAATATAGCTAGAATAGTTTTGAAATTGCCCAATATGGAATGATCAACGTATATTATGTAAATATAAATATGCATATATATATATATACATGCATCCAATATAACTAGAATGAAACATGAATGATTCTCTTAGCTTTATCATCTTTTTTTTATCATGGACACGAATGAGCTACTGTAACCATTGCGATTTACCCGCCATGCGATGGCTAACCAGAGACCCCGAACCATGCGATGTGGAACAGCGGTCCGCAACGGAAACGAACAAGCTGCAGCTGGTCAATGCGCGATCGTCATGTAACATCAGCCTGCTTGATCTATGAAGAAGTGGATCCTTGAACATAAATCAACCATGAAAGAAGGGACATAAGTAATCAATGATGGCTAATGAACATGGAGAAGTAATCTTGTGCCATCAAAGTAGGAAATCTCTAATCAATGAACATCTATTGAAGTAGATCAATGGACAAGTATATCATTTACCATTTCTAATTGTTCATGCCTTTGCAAAGTTGTCATTGGAAATAGTAGATCGTAAGAAGGCATTCTCCAACATGGATGATTAAGAGTGGATGAAATGATATATAGATCAAAATCACTATATAGGACAACAATGCATGGCTTGTGGCAAATACAACTACATTTAGATGGTCTATACACCAACAAACCTACCTGAAAGGGGCGGTACCACTCCAAACGTTGGAATTCCGTGTAACCAGGGCAATACTCTGATATGGTGAAGGGCCTAGAAACTAGGATCAAATTTGTAATCATTCATTACCATTACCCTTCAGCATGTGTCCTTGCTGGGATAGAATGAACTACTAGAAAATGAGTCTTTCATAGTATGTTCATTGCACTTGAAATCAACCATTGGTTCATTGCTTAAACACACCTGTTTTGAGATACAATGAAACCTGCTGGAACCTTCTGTGACCATCTACGGCTAAAATCATTGTCACCTGGTTGGTGTCATGAACCAAAATCCTGCACAGGACTAAGCACTATATAATTGCTTTTCTACGAAGAAAGATTATTGGTAGGCACAAACAGATTGGGTGCCTAAGTGAAGTATACATACCACAAACAGATCCGCTGCTGAAATAATGTCGCTGTGGGTCAGTTCACCCTGTACCGCTGTACCCCTGGTTCCCCATTATTAACCATTGTTTTCCTTATAAAGTGGTTGGTTTATACCCCCATTATTGGTTGGTTAATATTGACCCAGCTCGCCATGTATTCATCAAGTTGATGTACCAAGAGACCTCTTGGATCTGACGTGGATGATTCGTTCTGAACGTTTGCTCTTCGTTTACGAGAAGGGGTCTGCCGGGTCAAGGTAAATCAATAAGCTGTGTGTCAACAATCTGAACAAACAGATTGGAGTTTCTTAAAATAGGGGTACCCCCAAACCATCCAATGTTAATCATGTTTAGTAATAAACCCACTATTTTTTGGGTTCCCTGTTTTGAGAAATCACCATATCTGTTCCAGTCTCAAAAAGGCTTGAAATGCACCATTGCCCAAAAAAACGCCTGTTCAAAGGATATCTGGGTGTGCCCAGTATGCAGGGTCCCCAAGATTTCGTAACTTTAATGTGACTTTAATGTTGCTTGAAACTTTGGTGTAACTTTATCTATCATTTGCTTAGAACATGTTAGAAGCCTCCAGCTCCTGCGCGAAACCTGCCGGGTCAGCCAGGAAAGCCGCCCCGTTCCTGGCAGCTCCTGGCCCCCTTGAAAGGCCTAAAGGCTAGGTGGCTCGATGCCTCAGAACAAAGAGCCAGTTGTGTAATTTGAATATGGAAACAATCTCTGAGTATCGCATTTTCGCCTCACTCCTGCATTTGACACAGCTGCTGTTGAACGCAAGTAGCAACGCAGCGCTTTGCGTCTGTACAGAAAGACTTCAGCAAGTGCTTTGTTCATTGAACAAAGTCATAAAGTCGTTGCTGCGTCGGAAAAAAATATTGGATCCCAAGTTGAGCTATGAAAACGATTGCTGATACAAGAGTTCAAGGAATACAACTTACAACAATTCAACCTTCAACTATTAAAAAACACCAACAGCACTTGTCCCAATGATAACGGCGTGATTCACCGTGTTCCCAGTTCTTAGCCCCAGAGATGTGGGGCCACGTTTGTGGAACAAAATGTTATACCAAGATTGCAAGCGTTTCGGATAGGCACATCACTAGCAGCAAAACCGGTGGTTGTGAATATTCCTATGACGAGGGTATCACTGGCAAGACGGGTACAAGAGCTTCAATCATATCAGATATGAATGCGGTGATTTCATCGATAGTTCCATGCCCAATCCGCCAGTTGTAGAAAAGAAAGGCCAGCTTTATGAGTGACCTAAGCCTCAGTCCTGCTGAACTCCACACTGAAAAGGTTTGCAACAACCTCAGCGAATCTACCTGATTCACGCGCCCTGAAAAAATCGGTTGGTCAGTCAGGATTTCCATTGCTTCCCAAGACCAGGTGATTGAGTGGTACATCTTAGATCCCTTGCGAATTGCGCAATGTTTCTGGCTGGTGGTTTCAATCCCCTATCAAAAATATGCTATGCTCGTGAATCAACCAACCATCTCAAATACTGGGGGAACAAAAACATGTTCCAAACCATATAACCATTTCAACCACTACGAAATTGGCTCATGTTATAACCATTACAACCATATAACCATTACAACATGACTATGAATGGATGGTAATAAAAAGGTCGACCAACTCTGAACGAAATTGGCTCATGTTCGTTCAGGCAACTGCAGCAAGCTCAAGGTTGGCCTTATGACCATCGATGCTCCGTTCCCAGCTCCTTTCTGGCCCTTTTCTATGGCACCAAACTGGTGAGTACCCTGGGTTGGTGCCAGGCACCATCATGTCACAGCACCTTTTGAGCTCAAGAATCAATGGTTCTTGTACATATTCAAATGTACATATATACAGTACATACACATATACTATGGTATCTTTAAAAAACCAGGACATCACAAATAACTTGGCGGCTTTTAGATCACGTGCTAAAAATGTAAGGAAGTCCTTTAGTGGCTATGTCTACATGGCAAAGCAATCATATCAGATCATATCCCCCAAAGCCTAAAAACCTAAGGAGGTAGCTGTAAGCCACCGAGATAACTTGCCATATGCCATCGTCCGTTTCTTACGATTCATTACTTGGCTTCTCAACAGTTTGTCGAGGTCACACCGGGGGGCCGCTTCTGCCAGAATCAACCACCAGCTTCTCATCCGGCTGCTGCATGTCCAGCAGTCACCAGTTTTCATAGCTCACGGCGATACAAATCGCCACTGTCTTCTGGCCAGTCCGGGTGCACCTTCTGCAGCCAGCAGCGGAGATGTTCATAAGGATATTTATCAACGCGTAGCTGATAATGCTTGATATCTAACGTGAGCAGAATGATAATCCATAATTCAGCTAATGGTAGGAATGGTTGATCGTGCTTCACTGTGGTTCTTGATGGTTAACAATGATGGTTGATATGGTATAATTGATCATAATTGCTATTGCTGCAATGGTTTGAACTTGTAGATTGGTCGAAAATATTGAATAACAAGAGTGCGTAATACTGGACCAGAATGATAAATAATCATGATTGTCCAGACAGGTCACACATGACGGTCAATTGTGTCTACTGCTGTGGTTGTTTGGTTCGTGCTGACCAACTCTGATTACTTATCATCGAAGGAAGTTTGAAAATCAAATGTCCGACTTATGGAGAGTTGAAGCCGTCAGTCAGTCAGTCAGTCAGTCAGTCAGTCAGTCAGTCAGTCAGTCAGTCAGTCAGATCAGAGAGAAGATAAAACATGTGTGCGTGACTTATTTGAAATGCGCGAGGTGCAATGCTTGACCGGGTATTATATATTTGTATGATATCATGATATTAATGCATATACTGTAATGATTCGACCTTGGTTGTTGACTAAATGCAGCTAGTGATTCTGGACATTTGTAGTATATTATACTACATGGGCTCTGACCAAAAATAAGGCTAGAATAACTATTTTGGTCTTATTTTGGTGTTATTTCTTTGTTTCTTAATAAGGCCTTAATAAGGCCTTAATAAGAGCTTAATAAGGTCTTAAAAATAAGACAGAAGGGGGGGGGGGGTGGGAGGGGGGGG
>VSDK01024927.1:24921-48107 GCA_009767595.1 Symbiodinium kawagutii
TGATATAAGCATGTATAATTAAGTGAACAATTTATGAGTAGTTCTGGTTCTCTATGAATGTGTATCGATAAGATATATCCGTTCATATTAACGCCAAACTGCTACCAACTGCCATGGTAGAACTAGCCAAGTGGCTACAACTGACAAGTAAAGTGCTGCTCCAGCAACACATGGGTGCTTCTCAAAATAGGGGACCCCAAATTATCCACTTTATTCAGCAGTTGTTAAACCAACCATGCTCCGGGGTCCCCCATTCTGAGAAACCACCACACATCAACACCAGCTTGAGTGGGAAACTTGTCTATTTCAGTGCTCATCTGGAGCCCTAACCAGTTGTTGATTACAGTTGCTTAAACAGTGGTTCTCTGCTGATACCGGTTGATGGTTGATAACATCAACATCAAATGGTTGCTGACACAGCTTGATGTCTTCAGCATGTCAACAAACTTTTGTCATCACTACTGATCAACAAACGACCATGAATAAAATTCAGCCGCGATGATCGCAATCAAAATTTGGTCACTAGTTATTTGATGTCTGATTGATTTCATTCAAGCATCAAGAATAATAAACGAACCAAAAGTACTTGATCAATCACCACCCTCTTGATCTTTGACAAAATGTAAGTGCAATCAATCATGCATCAGAAGCCACCCTATTGATTGTGGTTGTTTTTTCAAGACTTGATAACGTGGCTGATATGCGTGATAGTGGTATCACTTGATAACATGGTGGATAATCATGCATGATCTTGGTTACACTTGAGAACATGTTTGATATTGGTGATTGATCATGGATTCCACATGAGCAAAATGAATGAGGGAGACCTATCTGAGTAAACCATCATCAGGTAGAAGTGTCTTAGCGTACAACCATCATCATCGCTTCTGCCCTGGGCTGCAGAAGAAGTCCGCAACGAACTTGCGCAGTTCGTTCTGGGGCTGTACCTGTCGCAGGAAAATGTTGGGTGAAACTCCGGGAGTTTTGTCACTTAATGATTGATATGGTGATATGATTTGACACAAGCTTGTTAATGGTTCTAGGTTGACAATTGGGGTAGTGATTCAAGATTTTACAAAAGATACTTTCTGATATAGGTGTTTCTCAAGCTTGTCAATGGCTGATCAAAGGGGTAACAACCAAAAGAATGATATAGTTGTCAGTCAATACTACCATCAACAGATTAATATGCTCTATGGCACTATGGTGAACGATGACTTTGGTGATCATAGGGGATAACAAACAACTCGAACATAGATTGCATACCAAGTATGTATGGCGAGCTGAGTCAATATGAACCATCTAAAAGCCACCATATGGGGTACGACCATTTTACCACTTTAAGAAGCCACCATTTGGTCAAGAATGATTGAGATGGTTGATTCACTGTTCACAATGGTGACTGAAATATTGATTGATCAACAGCAATGCTTAATACAGGTGTTTAATTGTCAATAGTAATCAATGGTTAATAGTTATTGACTAAATTTGGCCAATAATTTATCGTTCCTCAAACTGAATGCTTAATTAAAAGCGGTCTTTAATACTAGCTTGCAGACTGATTGCCTCAAAGTGCGCTAAAGTATTGGCGTATACCAAGATTACTGTTTCATACTCAATATGTTTGAGTACTGACACACAGTGAACCAAGCAGTATACCAGGGAGTGATGGTTCAGATACCGGCAAGATCAGGCAAAGTCCACGAAGAGAACGTCCACGGTGGTCCAATAGGCTAGAAACGTTGGTGATTGTTGATCATGGCAACCTTTAATTGCAATCTGGGTCCATGGGCCATGGGTCACAACTCTACCCAGCTGCACCATCACGAAGTATTGTATTCCCTATCTGGTTGGTGGTTGAATCAACCCTATGAAAAACATGCGCAAGTCAACTTGTCAACCAATCATTTGTAAATCATTACATTTAGGAAAATCAAACATGTCACTCAAACCCGTCACCAGCTATACTCACTAGTACTACCTAGTCACCTTGTAATCATAACTATTTGTAAAAATAAGCAAAATGTCAATGAAACCACCAACCAGTTCACCATTGTATTCCCTACTATTGTTGGTCATCATCCCACCGGGGTCAACCCCAAATTAAGCCAGTTCCTGGATGATGATGCTGGTGAGTGGTCAGTTAGCAATCCACTAAGGGTAGAAACCACAGTTACTCACCACTGACCAGCTGTGGTCCCATCATCCAAGTAGGTTCACCTGATTCGGCTGCAAAGACCTTTTCCCAGGCAAGTCTGGGACTATTGAAGTCCGCATCTTGGTGATGACAACAAACATCTGAATCTGAACCCGCGTGTGTTTTCTGGGTTGGGCCAACTTTTTCGGGAGGTATCTATCTGATATCTCAAAGGGACACCACTCTTGAGAAATCCAACGAGTTCACAGTTACCCATGTGGCGGCGCACATGTTGTGTCAGGGTGGTGTCTCAACACTTCGCGCGGCTGCGCTTGCTGCTAACATCCAACAGGTGGTCCGTTAAGATCTCAACCAACCAAGTAACCAACCCAGCGCTTGGCGGCAACCGCCATGTGTGCAGCCACTGAGTCTCGGACGTAGGCGGCTTCTATAGCGCGATGGGCATGCCGCCAAGGAACAAGAGAAGTAGCCTGAGGAACTTCACGGGTGGATGGTGCGACGGGTAGTTGATGGTAGTTTTTCTCAAGACATGGGGGGTTCTCAAAATTGGGGACCACAAAAAAGGCTGGTTTATTACTAATTTAATGGTTAATAATGGATGATTTGGGGGTACCCCTATTTTTGGAAACCACCACGTAGGAGAACTCCCCCAATTATCCTCCAAGAGATTTATCATTTCAAGTCATGAGCCAAGCATATCTTCGGTACACCCCTATTCTGAGAAACTCTCACATGGTGCTTTCTCAAAATAGGGGGTGCTTTCTCAAAATAGGGAACCCCAAAAAGGTTGATTCATTACTCTTACTATAAGTTGTTTTAATAAACTGGATGATTTGCGGGGACAAACCCCTATATTCAGAAACCATCGAACCGATGATTGGTGATTATCATCCCACTATGATTAGCTTATGATAACTGGGGGTACCCCGTCATGGCTAATCTGGGATCCACACCAGGCCCACAAAACATGCCAAGTTGAGGATATACCGAGCCGTTGTGGGCGACCCTTCCCGGATGCACCGCAAGGCTGCCGGGATCTCTTCGACATGTCCCAATCAAGAAGTGATTTGTGAAAAATGAATACGATTCAAACGTTCAACATGCAAAATTGTACATGAATAAATGTGTGTTTCCTCAAAATGTGTATGTACATATACATGTATGTATGTATGTATGTATGTATGTATGTATGTATGTATGTATGTATGTATGTATGTATGTATGTATGTATGTATGTATGTATGTAGGCACGTACTTTTGTTTGTTTGTATGCATGCATGCGTGTACGCGTAGTTGTATGTGTATGTGTATGTGTATGTGTTTATGTTCAAGTGCATGCGTATGTGCATGTGCATGTGTATGTGTTTGTGTGTGTGTGTGCATGTGCATGTGTATGTGTTTGTGTGTGTGTGTGCATGTGCATGTGTATGTGTGTGTGTGTGCACGTGCATGTGCATGTGTATGTGTAAGTGCATGTGTATGTGTATGTGTATGTGTTAATGTGCATGTGCATGTGTATGTGCATATGTATTTGGATTTGTATATGTATATGCGTATGTATATTCGGAACCTTGATGTGCAGCATCTGCCCTCGATGGATTATTGATCATTGTGCAAAGACAGGTGCATCACCCATTGGAAGTATGGATCTCAGTAGCCTGATCAAGGCTCATCATATCAAATAAAATTGCATAATATGCTACTTGATTGTGATGTAATATCTGTTTAAGTAGTTTGCTTATGTGTTTTTAATAAAGATCTGCACATTGTACTAAGATAGTCTTAACTAAATACATTTACTAAACAAAAAAACTAATTGACTTGAATAACTTTGCAGATAAACGTGCGCCAAGAGATGACATGTCGTGTCTTTGAACTTACTATGCACCCTGATCTTCCTCCCTGGTCATTTTTCAGACCCTTTCTTTCAGCGAAGTCGTACTCAGCCCAAAGATTGCTGGCAAATTCCAGATTAAAACGCAAAGTTATAAGTTGGTCAATATGCCCCTTAACTGGAGTGATATCTACCTTGACTGGTCATGGCTGCAGATCAGTTCACCATACCCTATAGCTGTTAGGTCATGCCTCAGCTGAGGGAGCACAGTTGAGATCCAGAACTGGCACCAGACCCAGGTCATCAACCAGCAATTCCTCCCAGCAACTCCTCGTGTAGAGAGGATGGAACAAGTCCTGTTCGCACCGAGCCCCCCGACACGCCCGGCTTCGAAGGAGTGGTTTTGTCAGTGTCTGTTGGTTGATCTTGACTATCTGGGTGCAACCATAGAGGCCACCCTCATCCATTTTTTGGGTCCCCGATTTTGAGAAACCACCGAATCAATAAGGAATCAGTATTGCTTACGAGCTATATGTTCCTTCAGAGTCTATGTGGTCCTTATGGCTGCTTCTACCAAGGTACCTTGTGAGCTTGTTTCTGTCAAGAACACTGTAAATCAAGCAATGGTCAGAGTGAAAGGACACTTCATGTCATCATTGCAACATTTATCTCGACACAAGGCCCCCGTAAACATGAGGTACCTGTAACTACAATCCAGTAATCTACAATCGCATGGTCGTAGGCTGCTGCTTCCGGTAGAAACCATGGTCTGCATGTCTTTTGGATGGTAAGATCGATACACTTGAAGATCGTCACCTTATCACAGTAAGATCAATATACTTGGTGATCATTTCCTGATCCCACATTGGAAACAAAAAAGCAAGGCACCCAGTGGTTAGGAATGTCTGACGGCTACCATTGCTAAAGAGTTACTAATGGTCGTTTTGAAGATTAAGATCACCGTATCAAAACCCATTCTTGTGCAAAATCTCCGCAAGCTGTTGCCCTTGGGCTGTGCCCAACACAGTGCGACGAGGTTTTTACCCTGGACGGCGCTGCCAACGGGTCCTCCTTGGTCCCCAATCTCAGAGCTGACGCTCGCTCGTGTGGAAGCCTAAAGGCGGCATTGACACAGCGTGCAGCCGACGATGCGGAGGACGCCCACCAGTCGATGATCGAAGCAAATGAAAAAACAGTGATCTTCTGGCCCAAATGCTCCATGGATGGTGAACATTTGCCTTGGTGGTTGCTCAAGCCATCGGGAACCCCATAAGATGGTTTATTGCTGTAAATGGTCAACAGTAGATGATTTTGGGGTACCCCTGTGACTTGAGAAACCAGCACGTGTAAAAACTATGAAATGACCTAAATGTCAATATTAACAAGGAGTTTCTGGGAATCTCTTTCAAAGTGAAGATGACCCATTTGTTTTAACTCTCCCAAAGGGAACCATCAGGAATCGAAAAATCGGGGGGGGCCGGCGGTTACTCCTATCTTAAACACGGTCAACCTCTAGACCTGTCTATGCTTTTCAGGTTACATTGCTGACCATTCTTCTAGCACCAATGGTCGATGGCTTAACCATTTGCTACCCGCAAAAACATTTTGCTTAATTGCGGATCATGCTGGTAGCTGCCTATGGACAGCCATGGTGCAGCGAGTTTTCCACTCAGCACTGCCTTGGGTGAGCCAAGGTAGCTATAAGTATCAGGTCCTATGATCCCTTCACCAAGCACACGGCACTTGGCATTGCAAAAAATGCCAAAGCGTTATTACCCTCTGGTGATCTAACATAGCAATGGAAAATCCACCAGGTTGACTTCCCAGGGTTTCACTAGTAAGATGGTGATTGTCCATTGCTATGCGGCAGTGGGTCAAAACCCTGTACCCCCTAGTTCCCCCATCATTCACCAGGCTGTTTTCCCTATTACTGGTTGGTGAATAGTCACCATTATTGGTTGGTTAACTGCTGACCCAGCTCGCCATGCTAGATCACCGGAGTGTAGACACTCTGAGCTCTGCAACGTTTCCAACCACCGGCAGTTACCCAGGGATTCATCGCTGCGCAGCAGCGCAGCACGCAGGGTGCGGGGGCTCTGGGGAGGCACTGCCACCCGTTGCAACAGTTCATCAGTTACATCATAGCAGTTGATCTAGTGGCTAGTCATGAGGGTAATTGTCTATTATTTCTGTTAATATTGTTGATTATGTATTATCATTATTATCCTTATCATTGTTGTCATTATTCTCTATCATTTTTATTATCATTGTCAATTCACTATTACAATTCTCACCCTTTTCATAGCCACTAGAGCAACTGTGTGGTTCGGGTTAACGATGAAGCCGCAAAAATAGCAGCAAGCTACGGCAAATGTTGGCTAACATCATTCCGATGACTGATGGTTGTGAAGTACTACTACCATTTGGTGGTTTCTCAAAATAGGGGTACCCTCAAATCATCCTATATCAATCACTTATAGTAATAAACCAATCATCCATCAATAGTCATTTAGTAGCATTAAACCAACCATTTTTGGGGTTCCCTATTTTGAGAAACCACCATTTGGTGAACGGTCACTCCTGGGAGCTCCTGGCACCACTTTAAAGGGCCATACCTCCTGGCCTCGCTGCCTCCCAACCACCAACCAGACTATGGTTGTTCAGCATTGACCACTTGTTTTTCCTGGCCTCATTCGGTTGTCAAACCCAGGTATCGGCTGGTTAGCCTTGGTTTGCTTGGCCCTCACTTGGGTTGGTTTGACCATTCATAAATCACAATGAATCTTAAATGGGGCAACTTTCAAACAGAACCTGATGAAACGTTGATGAAACAGCTGGGCTAAACCAGCATCAATAAGATGAACCACGGATATCCCAGCTAACCACTATAAACAATTGATCAACCGTTGTCAACCATTACTAGTGACTCCGTCAAACCTAACAACCCTCAGTCATTGGTTGGCCACGGTCGGATTTTATTAACGGCTATCGACCTGTAATAAACTTTCTTGTTTACTTGACTATTGCTCAATACCAAGACTTCACGGTCACTAAAGAAACAACCCTGGGTTGACAGAAAAATCTACAGGAAAGCTAGCAGTTTCAACCACGGGTTGTTTCCAACTGGGGTTTTCAACAATTTCTGGGATCATAACTCGACTTAAAGACCGCTGGTGGCTGGCGAACAATTTCTGGTAACCACTTCCGGCAGCTCATGCCTACAAGGTGGGCCGCCTAGTTATAAGTTGATTAATAAGTCATTTAACTATAGTTATATCTTCCATAACTGGTACCCTAGTTCTGTTCGCCAAGTTAGCTAACTAAGTTGGGTTATAAACCCTATAACTGGTACTTAGCCCTAGTCCAGTTAGCTATAACCCAACTAACCAAAGTCATTGGGGGCCCACCTTGGAATAACTTGGCTCCTCCCTGGTGGCTCCGCTCCAAGGCACAGAATGGGGTGCCAACACTTCGAGGTGACTGGCGCTGGATCTACAGCAGTGCCGATCCCTGTGCCGCGACCCCTGGGGAAAACTCCACGGATGCCATGAAAAATGGAGACCTTTGGCCATCCCAAGCATGGGTCCACCAGTTTTTTCAGAAGGGTTTTGGTTGCTACTACTACTTGGCAAATACGAAATGGGATCGAATTACCAAACTACTTGAACATGAATAGTTGTTACTAAATCATGTCTAGTGATATTTACTGACTATAGTGGAATATCTTGTTGATATGGCAAAACGATCTGCATTGTGTTCAACTACAAGTAACGCTTCATTGAAACAATGCTATTGGTTCATTGCGGTCACAAACATGGATACTTTCACTACGTGGGGTCCACTTCGCCATGCCTGCTGTAAACCATCCAGCTTTTCATAAACAAAAAAAAACGAAAGCACCATGCGGTCTGTTTCGTCCATCAGCCTTCCCCCCAGCGAAGGACGACTCTCCAAGATCAGCTCCAGGTGTAACAACGTAAATAGGAAACCACGGGTCACGGGTTGATCCAAAAATCCAGGGATGCAAGTGCTGGTCACTGATCGTGGCATCCAAACCTTCGGTCATGAGAGCGAAACTACAAGGTTTCCAGGTTTGTTGAAAGATGTCTTCAGTTCTTTTGATGATTGCTCTGGTTGGTTTTCAAAAGTTGTTTGTTTTCTTTAAGTTGTTTAAAAATGTTTAGATAACCTTAAACCCAAAAAAACTTGGTTGAACATTGTTAAACAAGTTGTTTAAAAGGTGTTTAGATATTTTTGGAGAACCTTAACCCCCCCTTCAATAAAGATGTCCCAACCTCAAGCATGCACCAGCTTGTCCCACGAAACCCAGAGTGCCTCGGCGACTCGAGAGTGGGAAGTCGCGCCAAGATCTTTTGCTGAACCTCAGTGTGACCGTAGTGCCGAAGAGGTGAGGGGGACAGTGACTCAACCCCTGATCTGCTGGGTCATAAGTTATAAATAGATATGGATCAATATTAATCAACCAACAATGGAGATATTGAGCAACAAACTCATAGGGAAAGCAATGGTTAATGATAGGGGAACCAGGGGTACAGGGTTTTGACCCATAGCCATATAACTATGTGGGTGTTTCTCAAAATACGGAACCCACAAAATGGCTGGTTTATTACTATCAATGGCTCAGAAAGGAGGACTTTTGGGTCCCCTCTTTTGAGAAACCACCATGTGATTAATCAGTGGTTGATAATGGCTAACTAGTGGTTGATAATTGGTGGTTGATAATTTGCATGGGTATATATAATCCCGGATCGGGTTTGGATGACCAGTTTCCTTTTCTGATACCCATTTATACCGTTTGGTCAGGAAGCATGGCAAACATGGGGATAACGATGATTGATCAAATGTGGATCCATGACCCATGGTGATCAGTAATTACATCATCACTACCAAGTGCACGGGTGGTGAATAGCCTTGGATCAATGGTTGATAGCATGGATAAGCATTTCTCACGCAGTGATCCACTGTTGATTATTTTGATTGTTGCATGGAGTCATTTATCATATGGGTCAATAGCCTCCCCCGGCCTGGCCCTGCTGTTGGCATCCCCTAAATGACCTTTTCACTTGTCAAACTGTGGGGATGGGTCCGCTACTACCAACGGTTTTGGGATTGTTGATACCCATGGCCACATGGAGTTTGTATATACCTTACATTGTTGTTGGTTGTTATCCTCTATTAGCAGCTGTGAAGAAGCAAATGATCTAACCATTGATTATTGCTAGCCATTCTAACGACTATCAGTGCTGCTAGGGGACCATGCCACGCCAGCTGTTGGGCTTCTACAAATCTCAAAGTCTTGCCGCGGTTGTTGATACCGTACCAGCCTTCAGCTTCCGATAATGGCGGTTCTATGCCGCTCTCCTGGTAGATGATCATCAAGAAACAGCAAACATCAGGGGTCATATCCAGCTTGTCATGGTAGTGCTGGTTACGAATGAACAAAAACCATCACCATCAATGCCCAGGCGTGTGTGGGGTAGCAAGCGTCTGGCCATCGAATTGGTTGAGTGATGTAGGTCTGAAGCAGTTTCTGTTTGTGGTTGATCGTCAGCAACAAGCAACAGTAGGCAGCAGCTTGGGAGATACTGACAAGAACCTCCCTAGCCGCCCCTGATTGCGGGATCTTGGAGAACCTAATGAGGGAACCACCTGTCCTTTCGAAGGACGGATTAGCTGCAAATGGATGATGATCACACATTGCAACTACACTTCTGTGGGGGTGTTTCTCAAAACAGGGAACCCCAAAAAATGATTGGTGTATTACTGTACATGGTTAAGATTGGATGATTTGAGGGTACCCCTCTGGCTTGAGAAACCACCATGTACCATAACTGGTAGTTACGCCTGGTTACTAACCAAATCAGCGTTGCTTATTACACACTCACCAGTCATGCTCCAGATCCTTGTAATCCGTCGTACCTTTCCAGCACTGAACGCATGGCGCCAGGAAGCGAAATGGCGCTTCTGCCGCTTAAGCATCGAACGAGAAAAGCCTCCAGCTGAACACTCGCCGAAACGCCGGGGTGTTCGATACACTCACTGGCTTGCGCCGGTGAAAATGGTTGGAACACTGGATAATCAACAGTTGATTTGCCATGTAGATCTACCACAGAGTCCTCACCCCTGTGGTGGACCGGAAGGTTGAATTTCAATTCTGGTGATTGACGTGGGTTTACGGTACTGATGAACAAGGATTCTCATTGCCTGTCAGGGTGATGGATAAGTGGTTGCCACTTGCAGGCTGCAGAAACCCTGGGAAGACTTCAGTAGACATGGCCGTTAGGGTCACCCCAGCAGTTCCACATCCCAAAAATGAGAAAAAATCCACTGGATCGGCATGGCGGAGCACGATGATCAGTAATATCATCGAACCATTCGAATAATCAATCTTGATTGTTTGTTAGGAACATCTATTGACCATAATCATGAGCCATAAATCGACTAGCTATTGTCAACCAATACTGACAGTGATTTCAACCATTCTTTGTCATTCTTAACCACAATTAGCAGCAGTACGTAGCGATAGTTGCAGTCCAAGCGCAACCAACAACTGGCTGTGGGTCAAAACCCCGTACCCCTGGTTCCCCTATCATTAACCATTGTTTTCCCTATAGTTTTGTTGGTTATCATCCCCCATTATTGCTGGTTAACTGCTTGACCCATAGCCAACTGACTCACCAGCTGTGCCTGAAAGTTTCTCCGACATCTGGCTCACCATGTCGTTCATCCGATCCTGGCTGTGCCAAACCTGGCGCTTTACACCTGGTGAGTCGCCAACCCCACACAGAGTGGAACCCATGGAACCCCCAATTCTTAGCGATCCATAGGTGAACACAACTAGGGATAACTAGGGTAACTACTAGGCGAATAATCATAGTTCAATGGCGAATCTTTTTCAACTTTTAGTCATTATTAACCATACTTAACCTGAGTTGACCATCGTCGAATATGGATTGTTAACCAACTTGTAGGTGGGGGCATTAGGACTCTGCAACTGCACTACATGGGTCCCAAACAGGGCAGGGCCAGAGATCTGGCCACAGGTAGCCCTTACGCCGAACGTGGCACTGGAAGACCATCAGTTCATCCCACGAACTGAAGGTCCCCAAGTTTCACCCGTTGCGCGGTTTAACATGAAACCACGATTAGTGGGCTACTAGCTTTGTGGGCTATCGTAAAATATGTAATAACGGGAGTTATCAAAGAATATAGAACTAGTTCTGTAGGCTTTTGCTGCTATTGAACTCAAATATTGTTGCTGCTAGAAATCAAAAACAAGGACAGCAGTGCAACTAAAAACAAATCAGGAGAGGAAAGGCAAACACTTTTTTCACAAACCATGATCAACCTTTCATCATCAGCCCTTGGTTTTTCGCATTCACGAAGCCTCAGCGGTAAGAATCCATATATACATAATCAATCATCCGAATTGATTAGGGCAAGTAAAAACTTAAGATCAAGTAAAAATTAGTAAAAACTTAAAATCAAACCACCAAACAGATCAACTAAGAGTTACTTCGCTCACCTTGCACCACTGCAGCGCGCCATGTCAGGCTCCTGGTCAAGCACTCTATCAATGTGAGTACCTCGGTGGTCAGAGTCAGCGAGGAAGGGTCCCGCGGACCTTCAAGATCATCATGATCAGAAACGAGTGAACACTGGGTCAAGTTAGGGTTGGCAAAAGGTTGGTTGACCATTGATTAATGGTTAATGGTTGGTAAATGGTTGGTTACTAGTTGGTAAATGGTTGGTTACTAGTTGCTGTATGGTTGGTTGTTCGCCAATTGAGTTGCGCTGAACCACAGTCTGCATACCGGGTTCTTCAAAAAAAACAGCCATCTGAGACAAACCAGCGCCAAGACCATGGCAATCCCCCGCGCCCCCATTTCAATGTTGATGAGTACGGCAGCCCCAAGCCAGGACATATAAATGGCTGTTTTTTTGAAGGCCGGCAGAAGCCCCAAAACTCCATCAACATTGAAGAAGGGGGCCAGGGGGGTTGACAACTTCCAGTGGCTGTTTTTCCAGGATGGCTGCTTTTTTTGAAGAACCCGGTATCATCTATATGGATTCATACGTTGGTTAACACATTGTAATGGTTGCCAAGCATGATTAGCTTACAAGCGACAACATCTTTGCAAAGAGGTAACAGCTGGCCTGTCAACGAAATAATTCAGGATGCTCATTGGCTTGAAGTGTCGGCATGATTCCATTGTTATTGTAGCTGATGGTCGCTGATAATTGTGTGGTTCAGACTCATTAGCACTATACTTCCATGACTGAGAATGGTTTGCGGTGTTTTTCTTCTGCCATGAGCAGTACTCCATAGTGGTCCATGATGGTCAAAGATGGTCAAGAATGGTTGATAAAGGTGAAGAATGGTCTATCAACAATGGCTGCCCTTGCATGATAAAAACAAATTAAAGAACCCTTAAGAAGTTAAGATCAACAAAGGAGAACGATGCGAAGTATATCACCGTCAATGGCGGTCAACGATGCTGATATTGCTCAATGAATCTATTGGATAGGCCACAAGTATCATTGCCGATCCTCTATCAACATGATCAATCTATCATCGATGATGAATCAGCGATACTCATCGTGAACCATCAATCATAAACCGATCATCAACCATCACCAACCATCACCAACCATCATCAACCTCATCATCAACCTCATCATCAACAATCATTAACCCTGCAGTAATCTCTGGGGCTTGCTGTGTAGTAACCCATCATGAAAATCCATCGTGATGACCACCCGTCGAGCTCGACCCCGTGTGATGACCAGTCATGGCGCGCCTTTGTGATCCGCCGTTGCGAGCACAAAGTCGCAGGCATCCAACACCTGACGGCGCCAGGGCGCGGTTCGGTCAGACCGCCACGGCAGCCATCGTTAGATACCGGGGGAGATACCACACACCAATGAGGTCATAATTATCACCAATGATTTTTTGGTTCGATTATTTTTTAGGTAACCAAATCTAATCTAAATAATCATCTAACCCAATAATCTAAGCAATGAGGATTATCACCAGTATTTGGTTGGATTCTGATTACCAAATCTAACCAAATAATCGTCAATAATCTAGTCTAACCATAAAATCGTTAGGTAATAATAATCAAACCATGTTTTATCATATAATCTAACCTGACCATTGTTAACTGAATCCAATTACAATCATTTGGCAATCTGACCATATAATCGTCAGGTAAAATTAATTTTACCAAATATCATCGTTTCACCATCGCTAACATAATCACCTAACCTTGTCCTCCTGGAAAATTGGCAGCCAGGATGATCAGGTCATCCAATGCCTACAGCCAAAAATACGTGGCCGTCCAGAGATGGCCACCATCGCTGGATGCTTTTGGTTGGACGGGATCCAGGTATTGCAACGGCGGTTCGGTGTTGCTGGCCCGCCAGCCAGTGGCTGGGGAAGCCCCAAAAAATGGTGGGTTTATTATGAACAATGGCTAATATTGGATGATTTGGGGGTACCCCCAACTATTAAGAAACCATATCAGCACCGGTATACCCTATGATTCGTGGTTCTCAAGTATCATCCTTAATTCTTGAAGGGTATCACTCCTTTCAATGTGGGCTGAACCTCATTACATCGGCAACTCCCAAGGTGGTGGAAACTCGTTGCAGTAGCAACGCCACGACTTTTAGAAACCATCCGAAGGATGGTTCACAGCCACTGAAGAAAAGTTTATGCCTTCAGATATTGGGATTGTCTTCAGATACAAAGGATTGCCCACAGATACTACTACCATTGTTCACAACTACTGGTGGACAGGCCGCGGTCGTGATGTACCAGCCTTACACTGGACAGATCTTATAAGTAAAAGACCCAGAACCAAAGTACCAATCACTTGCTGGTTGGTGGTTGAACCACCCCTATCAAAAATATGTGCAAGTCAACCAACCATTTGTCAATAATTACATTGGGAAAATAAGCAAAATGTCAAGCAAACCACCAAGCAGAATACCATTTTCCGTATCGCTTTTTTGGGATCAACCACCAATGATCAAATAGTTGGCCAACATCATCCATCAGTAACCGCCATTAACCACAATTGAAAACGATTACTGATGGCTGATGATGCTTACCATGGATTAATCAATAATTAAGAACTAACTATTAATTGGCGGGTACCATTACCACCATTTTCTTGGCGGGTGCCAATGTGCAGTTTCTTCCCGGCCGGGACTTGGTGTACTGGTGCAAATGTCGATGCAAGAATTGACTTGGGGAACAGCTGATGGCAAAGGATGGTGAAAAGGGAAATCAGCGCGAAAGAAGAGGGCAGTTGAGCAGAGAAGGTAAAAAGGAAAGGAGAGAGAAGGAAATCAAGAAGAGAAGAAGAAAAGAAGCGAGGAAAAGAAAAAGAAGTCTAAGACTGACTTCGGCAGAGGGCAGGTGGGCCCAAGGCTGACACCAAGGCATGTCAATCCGGCAATGCAACGTTTCTTTCTCCAACTCATTGAATTTGATTTTCTGCACAGATTTGTCGAAACTCGATGCTAGACCGCGCCGCTCACTTTTCTGGTCATCAGTGATTTTGGCTTCAGCAGACTTGAGATCGCTTCCTTGACGAAGACGCTGAAATACTGATTCCAGCTCCGCCATCAACCTGCCTGTGAAGGCACACCCTGGGCTCTGCATCATAGTCGATCCTCACCTCGCGCCACTCAACACTGTCTATGTTGGTCCACGCTTACCCTCCTGGAATTTCCACCGCCGGAGAACCAAAGTATTTGTGTCTCTGCGGAAATTGAATCCAACCCCAATCCGGGGTCTGGCTATTGCTCTGCATGAATCCAAATATCATTAAGCATCATCAACCGGCAGCTAGTGGGCTTCACTCTAAAGCCACCCGTAGCAGCTTTGATGGAAAATCAAGCACCATGTCCGACCACTATGAAGCTGAATGAATCATGGAACATCGATCCCTACCAGCCATGTTCAACCATCTTCATCCATCAGCACCGCCAGTACAACTGGCTGAACGTGTGGTTGGGCCCACTGTTGATCGCGCAGCGAGCGCTGCTGCCTATGTTTATGGACCATCATTGCCGACATGTATATCAACCATGAAGGTCAACCTTTGTCAAAATCAAAATCTATAAACCATCTCTGAATATGGTGGTTTCTCAAGATATGGAGCCCCGAAGATGGTTAGTTTATTACTACATATTACTACTAAATGATTACTATTGGATGACTTGGGGGTACCCCTACGGCTTGAGAAACCCCCAAACCCTCTGGGCCATCAACCTTTCTGACCCCCGGGCCCCTTTGCGCCCACCACGTCGTGGCATCCAAGGCGCCAGAATCCCTGGCAACCACAGGAGATCCTTTGTGATGCCGATGACCGGCTGCTTCACGCAAGACAACATCTGAGCCACCTAAGGGCCGCCATGGAGAGTGGAGACATCTGGAGACCATCCCAAAAGGTTGGTGACCTGGCTGTAGGTCGGTTGACCCGGTAGCCCTGGTTCCCCTATCATTAACCGGGCTGTTTCCTTTGTTACTGTTGGTCATTATTCCCCATTTTTGGTTCATGTTGACCCATAGCCACCTGAAAAAGGAGAAGAAGAATGCTTTCTCGATGCAGCGACCCCAAACAAACGCAGCACGTGGTAAGCTGAAAAATGTGTTGTTGATACTTGGGTATTCCATGATCTCTGATTCTACATGGTGATCATCCAATCAATATCATATCCGGGTTCCCAGTGGTTCCCATTCTCCAAGGAAAGGATCACGCCGGTCTCCAGGTTGGCGGTCGTCAACGATGCCGATCTATGGATCTTTTTGGGGAACCAACCAACCTATCAACCAACCTACCTACCTTCCTACCAACCACTCAATCAACCAACCACTCAATCCATGCCTGTGAAGGGGTATGCCCGAGCTACATGATGAATTCTGGTTGGCTACGTTCGGGACAGCCTCCCCGTCATGGTCCCCATATGTGGTTTTCTCCTTAGCATCGTCTTCTTCCGCCGAACAAATGAATCATGGTGGACTGAGTCAACCACAAAGAAATACGAAGAACAACTAACAAGTGTAACTTAGGTCAACTTGGATAGTCCACCTTGTTAGCAACTACTACCTGGTGTTTGAACAACAGTAACACGTCAACCAAGTTGATGAGTCAACTTGGATAGTCAACCTATGAGGGTCGACTATGGTCGATTTCTCTGATCCAAGTTGTGACTCTGCCCAGGCACTTTCAACCACGCCTGGCCCGCGCGCGCGTTGCGGAAGTTGCTGCAACTTCTGCTCGTGCACCGCATGGGTGTCTCTATGGGGAAGGTGGGAAGCTGGGACAGCCATGGACAGCCACAGACTTGGGCGAAGCTATTGACCCAACGAAGCTGTCTAAGTGCTTGGGAAGATTCGCTTGCGTGGAGAATTCTCTTCACCGCAGTTCTCTTCAGCAACGGGCGATCAACGTTCTATGATTTGGTGAGCAGCTGGAGCCATTAACAACTACTGGCACTTGATCATGTAGATTTGGGTGTTTCTCAAGCCATAGGGTACCCCAAACCACGGTTGGAGTTTATAATCACAAATGATTAATATCAAGGATGCTTTGGAGGTACACTGGCGATTCGCTGCATAGTTGATACACATCTGGCTCACATCGCCGCAACAAACAAGTGGAGCAATTTGACCTTGTCTTTGTTGCTTAAAGACCACTGTTATAAGTTATAATGCTTACAAAGGTGAATCATAGGTGTAAAAAGTTGTAATAGACAATGGCCAAAGATTGATACAGTAAGTTTCAACATGTATTAACCCCTGTGTGCTTGTATGACTTGTCATAAAGCAGTGGCAATTTTTATGTTCAACCCTGAGCAGTGTCAGTGCCATGCGACAGCTGGTTACGCTCAGTGCATGATTAAATTAGCGCATCACCGGTCAGATTGGATCATGTAGGTCATCAAACATACATCAGCACATCCCTGATTTCGTGACTTTGTGGGACAAAAAATCCAACGTTCTCTCAATGCCCCTATCATCCATGTTTAACCACTACTGTTGCTCATTACCTCCTATTGTTAACCACTATTATCCATGGTTGAAACCACCAACCATTATAAATGGGCTCTACCCAAAGAGCTTCTCTCTCAGGTGATCTTGAAACTGATAGAATACCTTGAGTTTCACTGTTCCCAAATGGTCATTTTGCACTGATTTTGGTGGTTACACTTGGGTACCCTCCTTTCGTAGCCAACCGAAAGAAGGCCACCATGGAAACAGTAAACCACAAGCACTGCCATGTGCCATGGTTCCTATGGGTTTTCGAGCTGTTTCAGAGACTTTGGATGCGCAGAAACAGCCAGCTCCATCATGTGAAGCCATGAAAAGCACCTCCCTGAGGCCCAAACCCAGTAACTTGGAAGCAGTTACAGTGGGGATGGTTCACCCCAGCACGGGGTTGCCTGGTGAGTTACAACCAATGTAAGCAGTCAAGTGGACCAGTGGGGACAAACGTCGATCTCCAAACCCACCCAGAAACTATGTTTTTTGACGGACGAATCCACATCTTTTTGCAGAGAGGCATTCATCATGATGTTGGAACTATGGAGATTAACAGGTTAATCATGATAAACCATCCATTGAACCACGGGTTTAACATGAACATACTCTTGATATTGCTTTTCTGATCTTGACAATTTCTAGATGAGCCATGATAAACCAAAGAACATACAAACAATCAAAAAACACCCAAGAGCTTGTGCAGCATTGATCACAAGTAATGGTTGAATAATGTACCCGGGCAGCCACAGTCTGGAAATCCAAGAATCGTTTACTATTCTTTTGTCATTTGGCATTGTCAGGCTTTCGTTCTCATTTTTGCGTTCATTTTGCTTCTCATTGTTGTTCTTGTTGCTTTGCATATGACCTTCCTGGAACCTTACTGTCATTTTCTCTTTCTTGTCATTTGAGGTCTTTATTTTTTGTTGTATGTAATCCATAGTTGCTGTCATTTTCGTTTCGGGGTGTCATTTGCAAAGATGGAATGTTGTTTGTCATTTCTTCACCGTCTTGTTGTGATTCCTTGTTTTTTCGGATTATGCGATCACATGTTGTTTGTTCTCATATCCTGGTGCCTTTGTTGCAAAGGAAATGCGTAGGAGTGCTGGGCCATTCGTGCCAATTTGCTGCAAGTTTGTTTTCCAAAGTTCATGTGTTTGGGCAGGAGACCCTCAAGTAGCCTTAAAATTGGCTGAAGGTATATGAAACTCCTCAAATCATAGTCCCAAAAATGAGCCTGGCAATTGAGAGTCAAGGTATGCATATGAGTTGTTGCCTGCTATGTTTGCTTCTGGTTCTTCCAGTAAGAGGGTAAGCTCGGGAGATCATCAGAGATGCGCGAGAAACGCCACCGATTGTAGATCAAGCCCATTTGGTTGGTAATGTACATATCATCCAAGAGAATTTGATGCCTGTTCCCTCAACTTAAACCTTACCAAACAGCCATTGCTTTTAAGTTGATCTCACCGTAAATGAACATGAATAAACCCTATATGAAATGGATCAAGTAATGTATCAATCCTACAAATTTAACCTCTATCATTTGTTCTTTCAGCAGTGTTGGTTCCCCGATTACTAACATTTATTAACCACTCCCCTCTTTGAACCATGGGAAATGTCAATGAAGGCACCAAGCAGGCTATCAATCGATCCACAGGAACATCCAACAGCTCCCACCCCCGGCTGCAACACCTCCATGAGTTCATCGGAAGGGTTTCTTTGGTTGCCGCCTCCAGTGATCCAGTGATCGTGATCCACCCACCGACCGGGGTGTCCCTGGAAACGCAACGGGAGAACTCGTGGAGTTCTACGGGCACCGTGGTAACCAAGGGCTTGGACGCTGGCGTTCAAGCTCTTGGGGCGTACTCAATAGCTTGATTTTGAGCTGCCGGCGATTCAACAACGGCTTATTGGCGATTGCTGCGGCCAGGTTTGAGTTGTAACAAGCTAAGAAGCCACATGAACCATAAACATATTGTTTCTCAATCAAAATGGGGTGTTTGAATCAAAATGGGGTGTTTGAATCAAAATCATTGACAATGGCACATTAAAACGCCGGTCCGACATTGATGCGTCACTAATATGTTAATGGGTGCTTTCAGTACAATGGTAAACAGCAACACTAATAGAAAATAAGTCAGTATGAAACTATGAAATTATACAATGATTACTGCTATACCTCTTATAATTCACTAACTATATAGGTAAGTATAACTTGTATGACACTTTGAAACTATTGAAACTGTTGCAACAAGCTATCGTTTATTACCATAACTCGCTGGCTGAAGATCAAGCAGCACAGTTCCGTAAATGTGGAATTTCTAGTAGCAGCACATTTGGCAGTGGGTCAAAACCCCGTACCCTTGGTTCCCCTAGCATTACGCATGGTTTCCCCTATTACTAGTTGGTAACCCTCATTATTGGTAGGTCAACATTGACCCATAGCTATTAAAAAACTCTTGGCCGAACAATCCAACAAGGAGTTGGTGGGAAGTCATCGCGAAGCCCCTTTTGGGTTTGGTGAAACCAATTCATCGCCCCCCCCTCAGTGCGCGCGCGTTCGGTTCAGGGGCCATCTGAGGTGGGCTGGGCTTAGTTTCATGAAAGGTCGCCACAGCCGGGGAGCGCATCACGGGATGCAGTAACTCGAGTTGACAAGTGTTGCTATCCTACTCCAATACACGTCAACAAATGAGCTTGTCCATGAGTGGTGTACCAGCCAAACATGCAAGTTTCCCTCCTAATAACGGCTATTATTGGATGGTCAGTAGGTACCAGCATGGACAAAGCCAAATCAAAACCGGACATGATGTCAACAACGAAGTCGCGCTTCTCTGGCTTAACCACGCAACTGGAACAACACGAGTGATCCGCCATGTTTCACCACGCCCAGGCATTCACAACGCGGGCTGCTTTTCGGCGGTACCCACTGATGGATCCCATCCCGTTTCTCCCGTAGCAGTGGTGCATACAAGGCGCACCATGCGCAAGAATCCAACGTGACAGAACAACGATTGTTTCGATCGGTGTACCGATGTGTACCGGGAACATTACGAATTCGCTGAAGCGCCATCATCAGTTTTTGGGTGTTTCGATCATTGGGGCACCCCCAGTTGTCATGTAATGTTAATCATGTACAGTAAGAAACCATGGCTTATGAGGCCATGTAAAGTAAACACCATGTTTTTCCCGAATGCGTAGCACGGGTTCTCGTTTCATAGTGGGGGTCTGGGGGTGGAGACGTGTTCGCTGGACGTTGCGTTTACGACCGCAAGTG
Organism: Symbiodinium kawagutii; assembly: GCA_009767595.1. NCBI lineage: Eukaryota > Dinophyceae > Suessiales > Symbiodiniaceae > Symbiodinium > Symbiodinium kawagutii. The sequence goes on from VSDK01024927.1 coordinate 45,266, forward strand.
TTCGCAACCGACCGCCGCCGACCGCGGTAGGGCCGTAAGGCCCGTACCATTGGGGGAAGCGTGTGGAGGTGGTCAGTTTGCGTGGCTTTGCGTGTCCTGCAATCTCGTTTTGCGTGACAGGCGTGGCACTTTGTAGCATCGCAGCCTGTGGCAGGTGCAATAGATTCTGCACAGGTGTGTTGGTGTGGTGTGTTGGTGTGGTCGGCGGTCCGGTCTCCGTACCATTGGGGGAAGCGTGTGGAGGTCGTCAGTTTGCGTGCTTTTGCGTGTCCTGCAATCTCGTTTTGCGTGACAGGCGTGGGACTTTGTAGCATCGCAGCCTGTGTCATGACGGGTCCAAAATCCATTTTGTGTGGCAGGTGCAATAGATTCTGCACTGGTGTCTTGGTCTGGCGGGTTGGTGTGGTCGGCGGTCGGTCCCCGTACCGTTGGGGGAAGCGTCTGGAGGCGGTCAGTTTGCGTGGATTTGCGTGTCCTACAACCTCGTTTGGCGTGACAGGCGTGGCACTTTGTAGTATCGCAGCAGGTCTCATGATGCTTCCCAAGTCCACTTTGCGTGGCAGGCGCAATAGATTCTACACTGGTGTCTTGGTGTGGCGGGTTGGTGTGGTTGGCAGTCAGGTCTCCGTACCATTGGGTGAAGCGTGTGGAGGTGGTCCGTTTGCGTGGTTTTGCGTGTCCTACAATCTCGTTTTGCGTGACAGGCGTGGCACTTTGTAGTATCGCAGCAGGTCTCATGATGCTTCCCAAGTCCACTTTGCGTGGCAGGCGCAATAGATTCTACACTGGTGTCTTGGTGTGGCGGGTTGGTGTGGTTGGCAGTCAGGTCTCCGTACCATTGGGTGAAGCGTGTGGAGGTGGTCCGTTTGCGTGGTTTTGCGTGTCCTACAATCTCGTTTTGCGTGACAGGCGTGGCACTTTGTAGTATCGCAGCCTGTGTCATGACGGGTCCCTAGGGTCTGGTGTGGTGTGGTGTGTTGGCGTGGTGTGGTGTGTTGGTGTGGTGTGGTGTGGTGTGGTGTGGTGTGGTGTGGTGCGGTGGCGTGGTGTGGTGTTGGTGTTGGTGTGGTGTTTTGGTGTGGTGTTTTTGTGTGGTGTTTTGGTGTGGTGCGGCGTCTTGGTGTGGTGTGGTGTGGTGGTGGTGTTGGTCTTGGTGTGGTTTGGTGTGGTGGTGTGGTGTGGTGTGGTGTGGTTTGTTTTGTTGTGGTGTGGTGTGGTGTGGTGTGGCGTGTTGTGGTGTGAATGTCCCGCCAACAGTGTCTCACCAAGAGTGTCTTGCCGAGAGTGTCTTACAAAGAGTGTCTTACAAAGAGTGGTAATGTGGTGTGAGGTGGGGTGGTGTGGTGTTTTGCGTTGGTGGCGCGTGTCATGTGGAATCCTTGATACTTTTCAAACTGCTTTGATTTTTTTGGGGCACATGGAGCTGTCACATATGAAGTCCTGTTTCAACAAATGTGGAAAGCCAGGCAAGTGTTTTTTTTTTGACCCTGACGATTGCTTTTTTTGATTTTCGAGAATTGAGCTGGACGCTATGGGGTTTTGTTTTGGATGATTGAGATGTTTTGGACACGTGGAATTCTTTAGTCCTCTCTTCCCTCAACATGAGCATGTGGAGCTTCCTCTTGCTTGGCCTTTTTCCTCACTTGAGACATGACTTCAGACACGTGGAATCCTGGATACAGCCAAGTTTTTTTTGATGCTGACGATTGTTTTTTTGATTTTCGAGAATTGAGCTGGACGCTATGGAGTTTTGTTTTGGATGATTGAGATGTTTTGGACACGTGGAATTCTTTAGTCCTCTCTTCCCTCAACATGAGCATGTGGAGCTTCTTCTTGCTTGGCCTTTTTCCTCACTTGAGACATGACTTCAGACACGTGGAATTCTGGATACAGCCAAGTTTTTTTTTTTGACGCTGACGGTTGCGTTTTTGATTTTCGAGAATTGAGCTGGACGCTATGGAATTTTGTTTTGGATGATTGAGATGCGTTGACACGTGGAATTCTCTAGTCTTCTCTTCCCTCAACATGAGCATGTGGAACTTCTTCTTGCTTGGCCTCTTTCCTCACTTGAGACATGACTTCACACACGTGGAATCCTGGATACAGCCGAGTGTTTTTTTGACGCTGACGATTGTTTTTTTATTTTCGAGAATTGAGCTGGACGCTATGGAATTTTGTTTTGGATGATTGAGATGTTTTGGACACGTGGAATTCTTTAGTCCTCTCTTCCCTCAACATGAGCATGTGGAGCTTCCTCTTGCTTGGCCTTTTTCCTCACTTGAGACATGACTTCAGACGCGTGGAATCCTGGATACAGCCAATTTTTTTTTTGATGCTGACGATTGTGTTTTTTGATTTTCGAGAATTGAGCTGGACGCTATGGAATTTTGTTTTGGATGATTGAGATGTGTTGACACGTGGAATTCTCTAGTCTTCTCTTCCCTCAACATGAGCATGTGGAGCTTCTTCTTGCTTGGCCTCTTTCCTCACTTGAGGCATGACTTCAGACACACGTGGAATCCTGGATACAGCCGGGTGTTTTTTTTGACCCTGACGATTGTGTTTTTGATTTTCGAGAATTGAGCTGGACGCTATGGAATTTTGTTTTGGATGATTGAGATGTTTTGGACACGTGGAATTCTTTAGTCCTCTCTTCCCTCAACATGAGCATGTGGAGCTTCTTCTTGCTTGGCCTCTTTCCTCACTTGAGACATGACTTCAGACGCGTGGAATCCTGGATACAGCCGAGTGTTTTTTTTTGACGCTGACGATTGTGTTTTTGATTTTCGAGAATTGAGCTGGACGCTATGGAATTTTGTTTTGGATGATTGAGATGTTTTGG
>VSDK01024927.1:71359-98791 GCA_009767595.1 Symbiodinium kawagutii
TCAAATTGGCCAGATGTATCTGATACATCTGGTTTTTATTGACCGGGAAACCCCGAGGTTGGCCTTGGAATGGAGTCTGTAGAATTGTCCGGGGCCTTCAAAAATTTCAATTTGGCCAGATGTATTTGATACGTTTGTTTTTTATTGCTTGGGAAACCCCGAGGTTGGCCTTAGAATGGAGTATGTACAGCTGTTGGGGCCTCCAAAAATTTCAAATTGGCCAGATGTATCTGATACATCTGGTTTCTATTGACCGGGAAACCCCGAGGTTGGCTTTGGAATGGAGTATGTAGAATTGTCCGGGGCCTTCAAAAACTTCAAATTGGCCAGATGTATTTGATACATCTGGTTTCTATGGACTGCAAAAATCAAAAGTCGGTAAGTGAATCTTGGAAATGCTGCCAGGCTTGCCACGCTCGCGGCGAATGCTGGCTGCGCTGCGGTGCTGTGCCAAAATCTGCAGAGGCGCTGTCCGAATTTGAAGTATGTTCTGCAATAGTCTTGGGACGCTGGTTGATGACGATGATGGTCTAGTCATTTTGCTTGGCTGGTCCAATAAAATAACTAACGTAAATGCTACCAGGTCTTGCGCTGATGAATGATTGACAGAATGTTTAAGGACTGCAAAATTCAAAAGCCGGTAAGTGAATCTTGGAAATGTTGCCAGGCTTACCACGCTTGCGGCGGATACTGGCTGCGCTGCGGTGCTGTGCCAAAATCTGCAGAAGCGCTGTCCGAATTTGAAGTATGTTCTGCAATAGTCTTGGGACGCTGGTTGATGACGATGATGGTCTAGTCATTTTGCTTGGCTGGTCCAATAAAATAACTAACGTAAATGCTACCAGGTCTTGCGCTGATGAATGATTGACAGAATGTTTAAGGACTGCAAAATTCAAAAGCCGGTAAGTGAATCTTGGAAATGTTGCCAGGCTTACCACGCTTGCGGCGGATACTGGCTGCGCTGCGGTGCTGCGCCGAAAGCCGCGCTTCACCACGTGGAAAAAATTGCTGAAGATGCGCAATTTGTTGTTCACACTTTCTGTTGCGCAAGTTTACGTGTAAGCATTCGGGTTCGTGGGTTTCATCTTGTTTTAAGGCCGTTTAAAATAAACCATTGTTTAACCATCCATAACTTTGGGGTTCCCAATGGGAAATGAGCCAGTGGTGACATGTTTTCAACTAACTTCGATCATCATCGAACGACAAACTCATCCAGATCAACCAAGGACACCCCTAAACTCCCAGACTGATCCATCAAGCGTTCTTAACCAGCCATTCAAGTTGATCTCCCTATGGTTGTTGGCTGTTCTTGACCAGCAAAACCAATCACTCAACCCACTCAAAAGGGCAAGAAGCATGAATCATGATACTCAGCATTGCCAGTGTTGTTGCTGATTCAACGTCAGCAACACTGTAGAAGCACTAACCTTCATGAACCCGTATAACAAATGACCGTCTTGAAGTTTCCCTGAATAGTGTCGTGAATGATTTGCGACCCGCAAGAGCATAGCTGCTGGTCAACCAGCTCATGCCATGATCTGCCGTCACATTTTCACGACCATTTACGACCATTAACTGGTTGGTGGTTCCAACCCCTATTTAAAAAAAATTGTTCGCCAACCAATTGTTGATCATAACTAGGGAAAATAAAAATGTTGAAACCACCAACCAGTCAACGGCAGCTCAGACCTTCCTCCATGGACATCCCACTGGCGGCGCCAGCGACCTCGCCTCGAAAATCTTCAGATCGTCGCAGCGACACATTCACAAAGAGGGCCGAGCTTTGCCAGGATTTCCGGCAGAGCCTGGGGCCGGCCGCATCCCCCAGTGGCGGCCCGTGCAGGAAATAATGTCAATCAAACCACCAACCAGTGGACCAACCAGCCTTAGAGTGGTTGGATAAGCATGTTTACCAATGGATCATGGTGTCAAAGGCGGTTTGATGTGGCAGAAATCAGTAGTGTCTTTTTGCGAATCATGCCCAGTACTAATGTTTATGGTTAGTAATCATGATGGCCAATACTGGCTTGTATTGGTTGAGAATGGTTGACCTTGACTACCCTAGGTTGATCATCATAGTTGCGGTAGAATGTTGCAATACTTTGCTTCAGAACCCCCATGGCGAACACTGGCTGTTGACACTGAATGTATGAGTTTGTCCAGTTCGCCATGCGGTACCCCCAAGTCACTGGTGGTTACACTCTTGAGAACTGTCATGAAGAGCTGGATGGCTATAGTAGGTACCACCATGGCGAACTGAACACATCCATGGGTCAGTACCACAATGGCGAACTGGAACCGCACCTTGCAAGGTCATCTTGAAGACTTCGCAAGACCTTCAGGTCAGAGTCCTGAAGGAGCTGCCGGTGGCGCTTGATGGCAGGCTGATGGTCAATCTGCTTGAACCCCTCTGAAATCTGGCTATGGGTCAATGTTAGACAACCAACTAATGGATAACAACCAACATTAAAAGGGGAAACAATGGTTAATGACAGGGGAACCAGGGGTACAGGGTTGTTTTGACCCACAGCCATCTCTCAAACTAGAGTACTTGGGCGTTGAAGTTTCTCAACCCCTCTGAAATGTTCAAGCCCCTGTGTGTCTCAAGTCATAGAGAACCCCTCTGAAATGGTCAGTGTATGACTGATAAAGGCTGAGTATTGCACGATTATTGGGGGTGCTCTGTTTCGGGAAACCACCACTTGTATTAGTGAATAAATCAATGATTGTGAACCAACCATCCCCACTGGGAAAAATGAAACATGTTTAAAGCCATCAAGCAGGCATGGTCAGTTTACACAATGGCTGATCTGTGTTGGATTCAATGGTCAGTGATCATTCATGATGATCTCTACCAATTACAACACCGACAACAACACCACCAACAACAACAACAACGACGACAACAACAACAACAACAACAACAACAACAACAACAACAACAACAACAGCAGCAGCAGCAACAGCAACAGCAACAGCAACAGCAACAACCGCCAGGACCATAGTTCTCAGCCCAAGAACCGCAAGACCACTATGTGGAAACTGAGTAGTGGAAACTGTCGGATGTGGATCATGTTTAGGAAGGTCCAAAGATTCATCGCATGAATGAGACTTGAGGCCAGGGGTAGGTGACGAAAGTTGGTAAGGTCTAAAGATTCGTCGCATGAACGAGGCAAATCCGAATCGCACTGAGACACATGTAGCACAACGAGGATTCCACGATTACCCTCAGGTAGATTGATGTGGCCATGCAAAATCACCCATCTGTTGTGAACTTCCCAACCTGTCTGGTGAATTGCGACTTGCAGGATGCACCAAAAGGTATTCCTTCCATTCTAAAGGCTTCATATGGATGTTTCTCAAAATAAGGTGACCTCCAAAACATCCAGTGCAGCTTAATCATTAGTAATAAACGATCCATTTTTGGGGTTCCCAATTCTAAGAAAGCCCCGATATGCTTATCGCTGGCGCCTGCTCAGTCATGTCAATCCTCAGCACTACAAATGACTACGAATTCGTTCCGCTGCAAGGGCACCTGGTCGATGCAAAGCACAGCTACCATGACGTGGTGACCCTCTCGAGCGGGTAGGGCGAAGCTGAGAGTCTGTTGGATCCCAACTGCCTGTTGGAAATCAGTGGATTGTTAAACAGCTGCGACTTCCACATTGAGCTGTTTTGACTGCGTGGCATCGTGATGTTGTTCGTGCGAAGGCATCACGTGTGCTGCTGCTCTCTCCCTCGTGAACATGAAATGTCTTCAAAAACTGCAGTTGTTTCTTCGATGGTCAACCAGGTTCCATGACAACTGGTAGTTCGTTGGCATAGACGATGCCCCTTGCATGGCTAATAACCACTAATCATTGCTGACACCCATTTCCTGTGGTTGACTAATTGATTAATTAGTAATCACCATAATTACCGTCAACTAGTGATGTATCACTAGTAATTATTTGATTGATTATCTTAGTAATTACCATATCAACTTAGAGATATTAACTACTAAGGTCATAGTTCTCGCACTTTTCTTCCTAATCACCATATCTTATTCATCACTAATCCTAGTAATTATAGTGATCACTCATCAATTATAAGGGTGATTATCTTAGCAATTATCTATGGTTTACACCCACGTGTCTTAGTCATCACTTCTCTGCAGATGACTTCTGGCGAACATAGTTCAGGTCCTGGGTCCTCGTACGATGCTATGTTTGGGCTGGTTTCAACCATGTACACATATATACTGCACATGTATAAGGATGTTTGCAAGTATAACTTTATTGTAGAAATGTAGATAATGTATTTGTGTTCTAAAAATACATATCATATGACTAATTAAATATGAATGTGTATATACGTATATATATATATATATACATACATAAAAAGCCTTGCATTGATATTGATCCCCTTTGTTTCTCAGACTTCTCAGCTACCCTTCGCAGCTGTGACAACGGCACTTGACCGCTGCGCTGCGGATCGCCCCCACTGACCCTTGCCAGTGCTGAGCCGAAACGATTGCCAGCAAGGTGCGCCCACAGATCAGCACCAGGGTTTAGGGTTGGTTTTGAATAATGTTTAGGAATGTATAGGGTTTAGTGTGTGTAGACTCTCTAGGGTTTCGAATGTTAGAAATGTTACATCCAATTGGGTTTAAGAATGTTTAGAATGTTTATATCTACGGTAATTGATGTTGCATTTAAAGCCGTTAGATGTTATATCTAGGATGTTACATCCAATTAGAATTGCTTTTAGAATATAATTGGAGTCCATCTAATTGGGTTTCGGGTTTCAGAAATGTTTAGAATGTTACATCACGCAGATCTGTTTTGATTCATCTAATGTTTAGCTTTAGAGTTTAGGCTCTCTAGGGTTTCGAATGTATGGACTGTTTAGAATGTTCAGAATGTCTAGGGTTTTGAATGTTTGGAGTTTGAAGTTGTTCAGTAATGGTTACATGATATCTTATCACTTGTCATCCATCAAAATTCAGTTGCAGGACCATCCCCTTGGAATGTTTACAAACAGACCACAACTGACCAACTAACAACAATCGACTCCGCTGACTCTGACACCACCTTGAGGCTATGCCAGTCCCAAATTACACCTCTGAGATCAAGTGGCTGGGGGTTAAAGCAACACCTTGGGTTTCAGATACTGAGGTAGTTGACCATTATTCGCCATTGTTGGCCTTCAATGACACAAATGCACAATGTTCGTCAATCAAACCCGAAAATAAAATTGAGAATCTCATTGACAAAAACAATTTGAGATTCCAGAAAGAAGATCCACATCAATACTCCTTGGGCAACAGTATCTGTGGAAAGGCCACTGTTGTGATGTACCACCGCCGCAAGCTGGACAAATGTTGTAGGTAAAAGACCCAGGTCCCAAGTACAAATTACTTTCTGGTTGGTGGTTGAACAACCTCTATGAAAAATATTAGTCAACCAACCATCTGTTCATAATTACATTTGGGAAAAGAGAACATGTCAATCCACCACCAACCAGCTTATGGTTGCAACCTCCACAACTTCTGCACCGGACTACCTTGGACCTACGGTTCCAGTAAGCCGAAGGTTTACTTCACATGGTGCATTACTCGGCCATTGACTGCCACTCTGTAGGGGAACCGTTTAGGCTAAATGACTGACCTGTGCGACCCAGCGCCAATGGAAATGAAGCGTTTTCCGCCCTTGGTCCCAAACGAACAAGTGGAACGTACAAGCTTTGGCTGCTGCATGTTGCTCCCATCTTCAGTGGCATCCTCTTGCATCGTTTATGCTTATGATGGGTTCCAGCCCCCATTGGAGCCTCAATCATTTCCTCAAAGTCATGCCCTCCCGAAGTGACCACATTAGCTACCATTTGGTTTTACCACTCCCTGTAGCTCTTTAGCTCCCTCTTTAAAGGGATTGAACGGGATACCCCTGGCTCCGAACCGCTCCCTGAGAATCACCAGCTAGGATGAACCTGGTGCACTCCTCCCACAAGAACCGACGGCCGACTCATCCAACCTCGATGTCGACTAAAGACTTGGAGAATTGGCTCACTTTTTTCGTGCTTTGCCCCTGGAGCCGCGGACCTCCACTGGTGAGGCCTTCAGCTTGGCTTCCTCCATGTGGAGGTTGATGAACCATTGGTAGTAAACCATTGGCATTTCGCCAAAATGGTGCTTTCTCAAGCCATAGGGGTACCCCTAAATCATCCTTTCCACAACCATTTATAGCAATAAACCTACCATTTGGGGGGTCGCCTATTTTTAAAAACCACCAAATCATCCAGTTTATCAACCATTGATAGTACTGAACCATGCATAACTTTGCATGGGCGGTTTTCCGAAACCACATTTGTGTATGGATTGCTCACTAAAAAACAGGTACGCTAATGTGGGTACCCACCAATCATCAAAGGAATGAAATTTTGGCAGGGAAACCACGGTTTCTGCGTTGCAATCATGCTTTGGGGATGTGGGTTGTGTCCCCCTAGTATTGACAAGAACAAAAAGCTAGGATTCAGCACCACCGTCAAGAAATATACACAGGTTAATCGTTAGCAATCTCCACAGGTTGGCAATCACCATGCCCATCATTAACCATCATCCCCACCATGAAAATCTCGTGGAAACCCTTGTAATTTTGGGTGAACAACAAGGCTTTCCGCCAGATCTTCCCATCAACCAACCCAGTGAAATCACTATAAATCATCATTTAGCCCCAACATTATCCATCACTAATTAGCCGTCATTAACCACCATGAAAACCATCATGAACACCACCATGAAACCACCAAAAAACACTATTCACCACGATTATATCCATCTTTAATTGACCATCATTAACACCATCATTTACCATCATTAACCAGCATATTGACCATCATAGTCACCATCATTAAGCATCATTAATCAACCACCATTAACCATCATTGACCAGTATTGACCATCATATTGACCATCATTAACGATCATTAACTAACTACCATCTGGTTTCACCACTCACTGTAGCTCTTTAGCTCCCCCTTTAAAGGGATTTAGGGATACCCCTGGCTCCTTAGCTCCGTGAGAATCACCAGCTAGTCAACGATCATTAACCAACCACCAACAGGTTAATCAATCATTATATCCATCATTAACCACCATGAACACCATCCTGAACCATCACCAACCGTGGCGCGCGTTTCGAAACGATGCCGTTCACCCCGGCCTTCCGTTTGCCCGTGATGATGGCGTCCACGGCGGCCTCCTGTAACCTGGCCACGGCGTAGGCGGCCGAAGCGAGCAGTTGCGAGGTAGGAACTGCGGGGAGCGAACGAAACGGGTGCATATGGGGGGGCTTAGTCGTGGTTAATAATGGGGATTAGTAGCTAATCAGCTAGTTAATGATCATGGTTAATAATAATGATGGTTAATTTTTAATAATGGTGGTTGATGATGGTTTATAATGGTTGATAATAGGGGATTAGAAGCAACAATAGTTAGTAGGGGATATACCAACTATGTGGGTGATAATAGTGGTTAATAATGATGGTTAATGATGGTTAATCAACAATAATAGGGGATAGTAGGGGATACAATGGGGAGATAACATAGGGATTAATCATTAATAATGGTTAATGATGGTTAAGAATGATGGTTAATACCTCTAATAGGTACCCCTATTGTTAATGATGGTTATACCTACTGATGAATCTTGATGAATGATAGGGATGAGTAGTTAACCAACTAGTAGGGGATAATCACCAATATGCTAATCATGGTGATTATCATGGTTGATAATGGTCAATCATGGGGATTAGTAGGGGGATAATCACAAAAAAAAATGTTAAACAACTACTATATGCTGATTGACAACTATAATGTACTACTTAAATGGCCTAGAGTTAAATGGCATGCTGACTTATTGTCAGCAAAAGTAGTTACAGCAAGGACTGGTTGGTGACCATAACATCATATAACTATAGTAGCCACAATCATTCACCATGATTTACAACGATCCAAGCACCATTAAACCTCATTTACTAATGGCTCGTCAACCATGAGTTGAACCTTCATTTGAGAGACTGAAAAGCCACCAAGTCACCCCCTGAGTTACCATCATTCATCATGAAATCGCTGTGATTTACCCTCGTTTCATTGTGATTTGGGTGTTTCTCAAAGTTGTGGCCACCCCTAATCATCCGATATAAACCATTTATAGCAATAAACCAACCTTTTTTGGGGTTCCTAAATTTGAGAAACCACCATTTTACCATAACTAGGGTAACTACCAGGGTAACTACCACTTATGGTTCATAACCAGGGTAATCAACCATCAGTTATGGCAAATAATATTAACCAATCATTGATTCACCATGACTTACAGTGGCTGTGGGTCCAAACCCCGTACCCCTGGTTCCCCTATCATTAACCAGGCTGTTTCCTTTATTACTGTTGGTCATTCTTCCCCATGAAATTGGTTGATTAACATTGACCCATAGCCATATATAGCTGGTACATCCCCTGGAATTCTTAGTTATCATCCTCTATTATTTACCACTATAACCAGCTATTGGTTGATTAACATTGACCCATAGCCATATATAGCTGGTACATCCCCTAGAATTCTTAGTTCTCATCCCCTATTATCAACCACTATAACCAGCTATTGGTTGGTTTATATTGACCCATAGCCATATAGTTGGTATAGATCCCTTATAACTGTTAGTTATCATCCCCTACTATTGACCACTATGACCAGCTAGTTAACCATTGGTTGAGCCATTTATAGCTTGTATATCCTCCATAGTTGCTACTTGTTATCCCCTATTACTAACCACTAACCAGCTAGTTAACCATTGGTTGGTTGGTTGGTTCAAGCCTTGACCCAGCTCGCTATTTTCCATCGCCCGCCAGTTCTCCATCATCCATGCACCTGAAGGTCAGCACCTCTTTGATGGTTGCGACCTGGTCAGGCAGCTGCAACGGATATTGGTTTGGGACCTAGGAAGCCGCAACTGGTTGAGAATGAGTATTAACTTGGTGGCTTATAGATCCCTTGCTAAAAAAATGTTTTTTTTAGTGGTTATATGGTAAATCAACCATATCCCAAAAACACTAAAAACCAAAGTTTGTGGGTATAAGCCATCCAGTTAAGTAATGATGGTTAACTATGTTGATAATGGGTATTCCTGGATAATGATGGTTTTATCTAGGTTGTTAATCAATGATGGTCACAATATAGGCTATTACTGTAACTAATGATGGTCATAATGGTTGGTTATCAACGAGTATTTTGGTTACTACATGTGCATTATGTTTATTTTTGAACATCATTGGCAAAGATTGATATCATGTACACTATTGATGATGGATGACCAGTATTTGTATTTCTAGGTGAATAGTTATCAATGATGGCTGTACAAATAATGATATCTGAAGTATTGCTAACTATAAATGACCATTAGCATTGGCTAATGGTTGTGGTCGTCACCGGGCGTCGTCACAGCAATCACACCTCTAAAGGCTCAGTGGCCATCAATGGTTTGAGGTCAACATGGTTGATGGCAAATGATGATGGCTGATGATGATTCACAATGGTAAATTCTAGGCTACAGCAGCCGACAGCATTGGTCAATGATGGCGAATGGTGCTTAGTAACCTGTTCAATGGGAACAAAAATGTGATCCATCCACAATGGCCAATATCTAGCACGATTAATGGGCACGGATAAATCATTGATAATGGTTAGTTGTGATGGTAGATGTAAATAACGGTTTGTTTTGACAATCGAATACCCCATATTCCACCCTCCTGGCCAGTGGTTGATTCAAACAAAACTGGAGCAACCCGAAACAATAACATATCTGGATGTACAACATTGTAAACAGTAAGAAGTATGTAGCACATAAGTTGAAAGACCAACCAGTTCTCCAACTACTCTTGTTGGCTACTTAGCAATCATTACTTGACCATCATTGAACCACCAACTAAGCATCACTGAACCACCAATTAATCAGCCTTAATCGCCATTCAGTTGATTGCTAGCTGGGTGCTGACCATTGTTGACCATAGATGAACCATTCACCATAATTACAGTACCATGAATAAAGCACCACCAAGCATCATAGACCATCATCAAGCATTGTTGTAAACCATCAATCATTATTAGCTCATGGCTCATCCACCAATATTGATCATGACTGAAATCTGAAAAGCCAGTAATTCACCACAATTTACCATCATCAAAAATCCTTAAGTCATCCATTTACCATGACTTACCCTCAGTTCACTGCAATTTTCCAGGATTTACCATGATAAATCAAGTAATGTTACCCTTATTTCATTGAAAACCGTCATGTTCAATCACCAATTCACCAGGATTCACCATGACTTATCATAATCCGGTCCATGGTGAATCATGCTGAATCATTGAATCCATGATGTCAATCATCAGTAATTAACAATCATTTCACCATGATTCATCATTATCATGATTAAACATCTGGCAGTGGGTCAGTTCACCCCGTACCCCTGGTTCCCCTATCATTCACCAGGCTGTTTTCCTTATGAACTTGTTGGTCACTATAAGCCAGTATTGGTTGGTTAACTGCTTGACCCATAGCCATATATAGCTGGTACATCCCCTGGAATTCTTAGTTATCATCCTCTATTATTTACCACTATAACCAGCTATTGGTTGGTTAACTGCTTGACCCAGCTGGCCATCTCTCGCCGGCGCTGGAACATCTGAGGGACCGCATTGTCCACCGCACCATGCACGAGGCCATCGTCTTTGCCCAAGAGCTCCTGGCGGCGCCGTTTTTTTCGGTGGCAGCAAGCGGCCGGGCCCCAAGCATGGGTCGATGGGGATTTTGGAGCAACGAAATGGTGGCTGAGATATGGATAAATCATGGAAGATGATGGGGAAGGATGGTGAATTGGTGATGGAAAATGGTGATTCATTGGAGGTTCCTTGGTGATGATGGTAAATCATGGTGAACTAATGATTGAATGTTGGTTCATTATGACCTTCAAATGCCATGGCATGGATGAATGTTCGATGTTGGATAAGTCCTGTCATTTTATGATGAATGATGGAAAATCATTGTGAATTGCTGGTTTTTCAATCATTCAAATGATGGTTCAGAATGATTGACGAGCCATAAGTCCATTGCAAATGATAGTTGATATGTTGTGTTTTGTGGTTTAATCATGGTAAATCATGGTGTATTGGTGGTTAATCAATGGATCAATGGTCAACAATGGTTAAAGCCAGCTAATAGTCAACCAAATGGTGATTAAGGGTGGTCATGAGTGGTCAATTGGTGGTTCAATTTTTTTTAGTTGGTGGTTCAATCCTGCTTGATTGGTTAATGATTGTTAGCTAGCCAACAATAGTAGTGGTTGACTATAGATTATAGGGGATAATAACCCAAAAAATGGTGTACATAGTAAGGGACAATGGATCATCCGATGGTTGATTATTCTTTTCAATAGTTGACAGAAACGCTTCCTACTGGTCAATACGCTGCATAGTACTTGTTGACAAGCTGCATAACAAGCTGGATCAGGATAATAATTCTGGTCTATAAGCTGGAGATCAATGAGCTGGCGATAATTGCTCACATTGTCAACTGGATGCTAATCAGCAACGTTATCGGCTAATCAACTCTGGTACAAGCTCTTCAACAAGCTGGATCATGGTCGCAGCTGGTGAGCTTTAGCAAGTACAGATATTGGGAAATTGAATGGATACTGATGATTGCTAACTGATAAAGGTAGATCATGGCGTTGATAGCAGTTCATCAGCAACAACATGGCAATCCTTGATGCCTAATCAATAAAGGGCTCATATCTATCGATCCGCAAGATTTCAGGAAGGGGAATTCTGGCTGGTACTGATTCGTACATTGTTATCATATGGTTGCAAATTGTGATTTTGATGATTTTCCCTGGTTGACACACATAATGCAATTTGGTCATCTGCACTCAGAAGTAGCAGTGGTCGGTGACCAAGAAGGCGTAATTCACAACGCTCAATGATTCGCAGCTGAAAACGTTTACCCTGCAACAGGTGGCCTCCTCAACTATCAAGCTGATCTAAGCATAACGTAACAATGGGTGAACATGGGTTCACTCGTTCGGGGCACCAACAAATCCAAGGATATTATGACCAACGAGAAATCAAAGCAAGTTGTTACACACATGTTTTTGCCAACAGCCAGGATGCACATCACATGGCAATCGTTAGGTCATCCAACGTGAAGATTCCATGAAGTGCTTCGCAGCTTGACATTGATGAGTTGATGAGGGACATCCACATTGGGCTGAGGTTGTTTCTTCACTAGAAATATCGATGTCCATGCAAATGTGACTAGTGTTTCCAACTGGTTGAGTGGCCATCATATCATGCTTGAAGAAAACTGTGATATTGATTCTAACACTTCTTAAGCAAACATTCTCTAGCATTATCAAGCCACCGTTAACCATCAATAAAACCATTTCAGATGGTGATTGGTTGGTTAGTAACCACTGATAAAACATGTTTAACTACCATTTGGTTAGGCCGCTCCAGGTAGCTCCTGGCTCCGCTGGCCGGGCCAGTGGGCCGGGCTCCGGATCGCAGCTCCCACAGCGCATCCGAATTTTTTGGGCCAGCATTTCGCCGGTCCCGTCGAGTCATGCGTTGCGCGCAACGGGTGAAACGGGCGTGCCATGAAACGGGAGGGCTGGGCTGATCCATGGTATGGCTGGATCGGGATGCGCGGGGCTTTACCAACAGGCTTATCACTAACATGGGATCTAAACCATTGGATCTAAGAGTTGGGCCACAACAACATTGGATCATAGCATTCATCATTACTTGTCACTCATTAATTCATTGGATCTTTTGAATTAGTTAAATGGAAGGATACCGATTTCTGCCCAACAACTCAATGTTTTGGAGTTCAACAGATATAGGGGTGTCAGTGTACGAACCCACAAACGATGCAAAACTCGTTGCAACAGCCCCTCAGGGTACCAACGTTATCTGTATCTGTAGTTGGGGTAACTGGGGTGCATATAACTCCTACAACCAAGGTATCCTGACCTTCTTATCTATACAATTGTATACATATATACATAGGTATACATTAGATTATATTAGGCCGTGGGCCAAACCCTGTAATACCCTGTACCCCTGGCTGTTCACATTTCCCTAAGCAACCAGTCACAAGTCGAACTGTTAGGATTCATCTACCCATTATATAACTAGTCGCTTAATATCTACCCATCCCCATACTTTTACTGTGGCTGATCCTGCATAGCTCTACTGTAGCAATGAACCGCTGCAGCTTTCTGGCTTCTGCCTGTCGGATAGATCTGCTGCCATGGTTGTAACGTGTGCCCAAACAAATACAGCAGGTCCTCAATGAACAGAATTGCGTGACAACCCCGGAGATCGGAACCACCGGTTTAGCCGCAGGCCAGGCAAGCCAAAGAATCCTCGTCGCTAGAGATTTCAACATGATTTTACTGGTTGGTGGCTATAACACCTATAAAAAACTGCTTGCCAACCAACAAACCATTTGTTAATACTGGGGAAAATAGAAGTCATGTCAATCAAACCACCAACTAGTAGTTCTTTAATTAACCATTCTTGTTGGTTCCCCTATTATTGACCACTATCATCCCCTGTAAACCTCGGTAAATACCAACGAAACCAGTCAGTTTCACCACCTCAACTGACAAGTTGGAGCTTTCCGACAGGTGATCCGCAAGTGGATAGCCACGTCGCAGCCCGGTCCCCCTGTGAAACAACGTTTGCCAGTTGTCCGAGTCTGTTTGGCGCGCCTAAAAGGTCAAGAGAATTGTCGAAGATTGAAATGGCAAGTCATCCGCGAGAAAAGTGCAATTTTTCAACCTTGACAAAAGTGTTCGTAAGGCATTACAACGAAAGAGTCAACGTAGTCGCCCAAATGGGTGACTGCCTATGCAAGAAAGAAATTTGCCACTTGCAACTACCCAACCACGGAGCAAAGATATAGTCAATGGATGTCGCAGCGCCACTGAGGCTCTACACAAAAAACACTTAAAGCAGGAGGCAATTGTTTTTCTTCGTAGTTTTTTCTGCTTTCAGTATGAACAACAAAAAGAGTTGCTCAATCCACCAACCAGTAAAATATTGTCCGTTCAACCTGCAACCGACTGGTGCAACTCTAACAATGTGAGTAGTTTTACTGGTTAACCATCGTTGCTGACTATGCCAAGCAATGAGGACACTAGCACCTCCATCTCGCTGCCATCTCAACGTCAGCTCATGCCTGTGGCGGCATGCTGAGTAGCCGGTTGCGTTCACCGCCGACCGTGGGATGATCATCCACGTCTTTGGTCATTTAGAACTTGGTGAGTTTCCAATGTCTGCTCTTGCCAGTTTTATTTTTTCCCTTGCAAGATTCAACTGAGGCCAATTTATCTATGTTGGCAAGCACAAGTATAGCTGTCCATCAACCCGGGCTCCCAACCATCGAAGTCAACTGGTTCCCATTGATGAAGTGCACCCAAAGCTCCGTACACAATCATGCTTTGCAGTGGAAGAATCATGGCACCCGCGTAGCTCAGTATAATGATACATACATCGGATATCGCTGTATGTCATCACTTGCATATCTATGTATCTTTCTACAGTATCTATATATCTATATATAGATATATCAAAAAAAAGATATCTATGTAAACATATTTGCACGTGGTTCTGTATATAAGATGGCACAATATTTGCTTATATTGCATATATGCGCATGGGCCGCATGGGGATACATATCATATACTCATTGTGCTCCATGGTTGCCGGTATGTATAAATACTGTGTACAGTAGGGTCACTTTAGAATTCATGAGTACCAAGTAAAGTGACTATACTGCCATGAAAAAAATGTCGCCCTTCGCAATCCCATTAGATGACTCTTCATGATTGTCAATACTCATTGATATCTCCACTCTCCCTTATTAACACCTCCCATCATCATGCCATCTACACGAAACATTCTTATTTGCCTCAAATCAAGCGACACCAACATCGATTGCTGGTTGGTGGTTTCAACCCCTATTAAAGATATCCGTCAACCAACCATTTGCTAGTACCAGGGAAAAGTCATGTCAATCAAACCACCAACCAGTTTGTTGTTTAACCATGATTGTTGGAGATTATCCGCTATGATTCACCACTACGAATGGTTGTTACCAGAGGGTAACACCCACCATCCAGTGTTCAGTAACACCCAACATCGTTCCACCATTTCCACCATCTAAAATTTGAAAAATATGGTGATTTGCCATTGCCATGTCAGATTACCAGAGGGTAACACCCACCAACCAGTCAAGCAACATCACCCAACATCTGAAATCTGAACTCGCTGGTTACTACTATAGATGAAATTGGCTATTTTCAAGCATCTCAAATATGAACATCACCCAACATTTCAAGCGCAATAACCAACTCGCATGCACACCTCAGTGAGGTCGTCGTTGAAGTGCAAGTGGATCACCGGGATGTGGTGGTCCGGATCGATGGACAGGCGCAAGAACTCTTCAGTCTCGTCCTGGGACACGGAATGGAACTGTGGATGGAATCTCTTCCTGGGATCCATGAGGTATAACATACCTTGAGCATATGGTGGTTTCTCAAAATGGGGAACCCCCAAGAATGGTTGGTTTATATTGACTAGTAATGGATGATTTAGGGGTACCCATATTTTGAGAAACACCCATATATAAATAAATACAATAGGAACAAAACTAAGCTTCAAATACCAGTCCAAAAGTATGATCGTGGTTCTTCTTCTTGTTGCACAACCGCATGCATACTGCTTTGCAGCCTGCATGTTTGCTCCACAACCCAGCTGATCTTCACTGAATGCTATGGTGGTAGACTCATGTTGCGGATCGCACGTCCACTTCAACGGACCGACCTGTTGTGTGTTTAGGTGGAAGTGTGAAGATTGTGAAGCTTGGCATCATCACACATGACAAGGGCTGAGCTAAAAGCAGATTGTGCCCATTCTGCCCAATGAACTCGATCATTGGCAAGATGCCCAGTGGTGACTCAATCGAATTGGTACCTGGAGGGGACATTTCTTAAAATGGGGGTACCCCCTCAAATCATCTAGTTGTAATCATTCACAATAATAAACCAACCATTTTTAGGCGGTTCCCTTTTGCTTGAGAAACCACCATGTGCCTAGTCGTAACTCAACCAGTACAACCAGTATACCATATAGCTACATCCGACGGTACCCGACGGTACCCGGCGGTACTCCATCGTTGTCAGCCGGGGTCCTCCATCCCATTTTCGGCCAAGGTCTTCTCCATGTTCAACGGCCTTCCTAGCCGCTTCCATGTGTAGCTACCTATGCGCAGCTGCTCAGTGGTCGGCTGTGGCGGTCAAGGGCTGCACCCCCAGCGCTGTTCACATCCACCAAACTACTTAGTCTAAGTGTTTGGATGGTTTAGACTGACCCATTTAAATGACATGTAACAATTGGAAAACCATCGAAATGACATGGTTAAGTACCACCATTTTCTGATAAGTATGGAGTTTATCTTTTCTTCGGATGGTTTAGATTGACCCATCCCGAACCTATTAGTCATACCCCTAATGTTGGTGGTTGTTTCCCCAGTAGATCCCTATTCTCCTAGTCTTGTCGCTTTCAGCTATGGTTATTGAGTTGCAAGGTTGTGCGTGCATGTGTCCATGGCTGGGGTTGGCCAATTTCCATGGACAACCGTGGGGTTGTAGGCTAGGGTGGTCTGGATGATGAAATAACGCAACAAGGTTGCCGGTAACCAATGGCGAGTCTGCCAAGTATTCAATTTTCAGCAAGATCGAACGTTGATAGTTGGGCATGGATGAAAATATGGCTGCAACGATGTTCACAGCTGACTACCTTCGGGTAGGTTATCATTGACCCATAGCCACAAGCTCAAATTAACATTTTCCAAACACAAAGGGATCAGAACAGTAGATCGAGCAGAACAACAAACAATGTTCCAAACCACCTGCCAACCTGCAATGATAGCTGGTTGACCTATTGTAAATAGGCATGTTGATATGGCTGTGAGTCAAGACCCTGTACCCCTGGTTCCCCCATCATTACTGTAACCATTATTTTCCTTGTTATTGTTGGTTATGGTCCCCCATTGTTGATGCTTAATATTGACCCATGACCATATAATCTATATTTTGGGATCCATCCTGGATGCTTTCTGTTATCACATCGTTGTCCACTCAACCACCCCTCGTTCTTGGCAGCAGGTGACTGCACCGAAAACAACTGAGCCAAGCGACCTGCATGGGCATTGTGCACTAGATATCCTTGGCACGTTGCAATCGAAGGGGCAGCTCTGCATGATCTTCCCTGTGATTATCCCACGGTATTTGAACTATAATATGTCTATGGGTCAATATTAACCAACCCATAATAAGGGGAGAATAACCAACAATAATAGGGAAAACAATGGTAATGATAGGGGAACCAGGGGTACAGGGTGAACTGACCCAAACCATATACTATTATTACTCCCATTCCGTAATGCTCATGTTTGAGTTCGGAACGACAAAAATCGACATAGAGTTTTTGGTGTCCAATTTTGTTGATGACATGAAACACCATGAAACACCACCAAACAACATGACATGTGAAATTTTGGTTGCTGAAACACCATGGAAGACCATGAAACACATCCGTTCACAGTTGCGCATCTCAAACCCTGGTGGCACTGGCTAAACCGGCGGGAATCGTCGGAACGTGCATGGCGTGTCACCAACACTTGGGCGTGGTGCGGCTATGACTGGGATTCAACCTTGGAAGATCGCTCAATAAGGATCTTTAAGGTGGGTTATAACCCCTATCACAGTGGGTATATACAAAGCTTATACGTATAATTATGTATTACCAGAAAGATCTGTAAGGTTGATTATAAGTTATGACTTAACCCCTCTCACCCCGGTTAGTCACCGGTTGCTCAGTGGGGATGCACATCCAAGTAGAGGCAAAATGGATCTTGGTCACATCATTTCAACATCCCTATGTGTTTAAATAGCCTATTGTGAGATTGTGGCTTAGTGGTGCAGTACACAACGCAAATTTGAGGGGTACTGATCCATGAGATGTTAAACACGTCTGAATCATGGGGCTGCAGGTGATCTCTCAAAGGTGTACCCCAACCAACAACTGCCGTTATGAAAAGGTGAACAATCGCCATCAACCATTGACTTCTGAACATTACTGGGGAGATCACCAACCTGAGGGGATCACCAGCCATCCTCGTGATATATTATTAATAAATAATGCTAAACGCGGTATTGCCATCAAAGTGTAGGGCTGTGAGTGAATATTCCGTGCGCTATGACCCTGCGCTAGTCTTTCGCTTCCCGGGGTCATGTCACCCATGACTTTCTTCCATCGTTTGGATACTCAAAATTGATTGATAACGTGGCTGTTGGATGGGTTCACGTCACGCATATGATGCCAAGCTTTTTCACTTGAGATGCCCAGCGCAACACCAGGGGGTCACCAAGGCAATTGGGGATTGTACCTCCAAGCGATAGGATGGTCCCGTATGGCTTTCACCTGAACCATGGATCAAGCGCTGGTAACTACCCGGGCTTGTCAATGATGTACCCCAGGTTGATTGGTGCCCCATGAAATCCATCATCATGACTTGAAGCTCCATGGAACTATGGACCCATCCGATCCAATAACCACCATAGGTAGTTCCAATCAACTGATGAACAAATCAACCGTTCGATCGAGGTTGTTGAACGCAGGAGTTTAATCAACAATAGCTCATGAAGAAAAGGGAATATTACCTGCGGTCGAATGATATCTACAGTAATTAATTGTTCTAGGGGATATTGCAACGTTCACTAGTGAATGTTACGGCTGATAGATAGTGAATGCATTTGTGACAACTGCCATGGTAACAATGAATTGACAACAGTGGTAATTCACTACCCTCGGAACAACCACTCTCCGTGGTATTGAATTGATTACCGGAAGCACTAGCAACAACCACTAGTAACTACCATTGATACTTAGGAATGGCTGCTAACAGCCACTAGTAAGTATCTATGATAGACTATATCAAGTTTTTCCCACAAACAATCATTCAGCTACAAATCTACACATTGTCATTTGGCGGTATACGCTGTACCCCCGGGCTGCTCACATGACCAAAGTCTGAAAGTTGGGATCCGAACTACTGGCTGTTTCTGCACGGCCAATGTTGAGTTTACCATCTGCAAATATGGGTGGTCATAGATTTCAGTAAACTCACCATAAACTTTATCTCCAGTATTCTATATTTATTTCCAGATTACCTTACATAACTGGTGAGTTGTCCCAAATATACCTGAACAACCATGGCCAATGGCTTACATTTTGAGAATAACTGGTGAGTCTGGAAGATTGGATCTGAAGTACTATCTGTTTCTGCATGGCCAATGGTGAGTTTGCCATCTCCAGATTACCTGAAATAACTGGTGAACTGTCCCAAATATAGATAGTTCTCAATGTGGATCTACCCCTATGACCGCACCATGTCCAAAGTAGTGACCTGCAGCGGGCGCCCTGCTGCCGCGTCGCGTTGCTGAATCTCAAACACAGTCTCTTCCACTGGCACCTGAACCGTGACCCGCCGGGCGTGGATGCTCCATGAATCAAATTGAGGTATCACTTAGGTTGTTGCGGTCTTCCCTATAAAAACAAGCATTGTTCGCTGCTGAGCGGAGTACCCGGATCAAAACCAACTGTTTCCCATCTAAACCCGCAATTCGTAGATTTTGCACTCTGGCAATCCCGAACCTGGTTGCGTGGAAAATCCACCATTTGAAGTTGGTTTACCCATTAAAACTGGTGATTTTTTAGCTTCTAGGTGAATTGAACCACCAATTTTTGCAGGTAAACCATCTGGTTGGTGGTTTCAAGCCCTATGAAAAATATCAGCCAACCACTTGTTCATAATCACAAGTGGGAAAATAAAACATGTTGATAAAACCCCAAAAACCAGTAGTAGTTGTTCAACCACTATTCTTGCTTATTATCCCCTATGGTCAATCAACACTAATGGTTATAACCCATATTAAAACCACCAAGCATTATGCCAACCAACCAGTTGTTCATAATCACAAGTGGGAAAATAAAACATGTTTAAAACCAAAAACCAGCCATTATGAATGTTGCAGGTTCCTTTGCCATGCTGAGCCGGTGATCTGGTCGAGGTTTCGCCCGCTCGCTGGGCGGGTTTGTGCGGGACCGGTCCCGCACGCACCCTTCCAGTGACGGGGGCTCCATGGAGCCCGAGCCGTGCCTGGCTTGGAAGCTATGCATTCAGAGCAAGGCCCATCACCAGGATGAAATTCATCACTAAACAATTTGGGGGTTTCTCAAGCCATAGGGAGCCCCCAAAATGGTTGGTTAATTACTATAAATGATTAATAACTGGATGATTTGGGGGTACCCCTATTCTGAGAAACACCCATTTGTGAACCACACAATGTGTATACATCATTAGCTAGTGTGGTTCACAAGTTGATTAGTGATGTCTAAACATCATTAGCTAATTAGTGAATCACTACACAACTTGCTAATTCTGAAAAACATGCCTAAACATCATTAGCCACTATGAAGACCGGGTCTCAAGGTCAGTAGTCATGCTGAGCCCCATATCTGTAAACATCATTAAGCACTATGAACCCCATATCCCAACATTAATAATTTGACACTGCGCGAAACATCATTCAACACTATGAACATCAATCTTCAATATGCAAAGCAAATCCAAACATCAACACTTATCCAAACCAAATCTAAACATCAAGAATCATTAATGATTATCAAATCCAAACCATTGATCATCAAGGGTCATTAATCATCAAAATCATTGATCTACACATCAGCAATCATCAGCGGGTAATTGATCATTAGCATCAAACGGTGCAGATCACCAAGTTTGCACAGCCTACAAGGTGGGCCCCCTAAACGTTAAGTTGGCGAACATAACTAGGGTAACTACCAGTTATGGTTGATAGAACTATAGTTATAACCTAGCACAACTAATAGTTAATACTGTAGTTATAACTATTAACTATATAGCCCACTTATAACTATAGTTGTGGCTTCTTAATCAACTTATAACCATGGGAGGCCCACCTAACGGAGAAACTTCTGCGCCTCCAGGGTATTCTTTTGTCTCGTCAAGAGATTCCTCGGGTTTCGTTTCGGCACAAGGTGGGGCGAACCGTAGAGCGCTGTAAGCCGTGGATAAGTACCGTTATGAGGGGCCCCAAGGTGGGGCCCCACAGCTAAGTGGGTGAACAGTACCAGGGATGATGATGATGATGATGATGATGATGATGATGATGATGATGATGATGACATGCTGATGGTATGACCATGATGCATCATGTTCGATCCGGAAACCACCATGGGAGCTGGTGCGCACTTCTGCAGTCAAGCGACACAATGGCAATCTTTCGAGTGGCAGGTGAGGGGGAGCCGGTCCAAAAATCCAATATCGCCTGGACTGGCGGCCGGATGACCCGATTGAAGCTGTATGCGTACAACCAGAATCTGATTCTGGTTGAATCGACTTGAATCTGAGAGCTCCAATCGAAACATAGCAACACTTATGCGGGAATGCCCCAGCTTGAAGCTGCGATCAAGTTATTCGATAGTCCCTGGGTGCCGCACAGAACAGCTTAGACGTCTGTGACAAGTAGCCAAAGTGACCCTTGCGCTTACATTTGAAGTGGACCAGGAATGATAATTATCACTGGGACCCAGGGAACTCACCGTTTCTGCACATCCGAGTATTCTAAGCAACCCTTTCAGAAAACCCAAATGAAAAAACATGAGAAAACCATACGAACTCAAAACATCGCGCTAGCTTTTTTTTCTGCTGAGAATACACTGCAGTTCAGAACGCATGGAGAAACCTCTCCTTGACTCACAGAAACCAGGTCCGGGTCATCCAGCCATGGGAGCCTCTCGGTGTTATCCCTGCAGCAGTTGCTGTATACAGATTGATTGAAACATCTATGCACCATAATTATCATACATACTAAGACTTAATCTGGATCATGCAACATAGTATCACATTACCCTCTGCTCACCTAACCTGGCTCATCCTGGCAATCGAGAACGTAGGGAAACTCGGAAGAAAAACCATCTACAAATGGTGGATTTTCCATTGTTTGTCCTACCTTCCAGGTACTATTACAGTAGGTAAGGGGCTCGTTTCTACCATTGTTGTTTGGGCTTGCTTACCTACTGCAATGGGAACTGGAAGCATAAGGTACGGTATGATCAACATTGATCAACTATGCTGTTTCATGGGGTTGCTTACTATGATTCTGCTATCATAACTGGAAGCACATGGTTCACTCGTGGTTTCTCAAAATAGGGAGCCCCAAAAATGGTTGGTTTACTGTTATAGATGGTTATATAAGAACTGGATGATTTGGGAAACAATAACTAGTGGTTAATCATAAATAGTTGTAGATGGTTATATAACCATCATTTGGGGCTACCCCTATGACTTGGCAAACACCTGACCATGATTCGTTGCACCTCAACAACTTGTTGGGACGCCACAAGCGCTGCTGAGTCACGTATCTTCCCACCAAGGCGTTCCAAAGTCCGTGCCCCACTCAGACTCGGGGCCCTGGCGTCAACTATTTGGGCAGCTCAGGACATGGCCATCCCAAGGGAATCCCAAGAACGGCAACTTCACCAGGTTTACAAATCCAAGGTTAACAAATAGTTGATAGGGTATTGTTAAATATCATCATTAGTTATTGGTGGTTATTAGTTGTGATTGTATTACTGGTTGGTGCTTTCAACCCCTATGAAAAATATGTTTGTCAACCAACAATTTGTTAATGATTACTAGTGAAAATAGCAAATGTTTAAAACCACCAACCAGTCTTGTATCATCTTTGGGCATGCGTTGGATGGATTTGGATCAATTGTTGTTCCATTGATTGTTGAGTTGCTTGTTGATGGATCCAATGGAGTTTCCACTGATTGTTGATGGCTCAAATGAAGTTTCCATGTCCTCTATAGAGGTGGCGGGTCAAGGAAAAGGGGGCAATTACACCACTGACCTGGACTCTTCTCCCATGCCACGGCTGCTGGGGGTATCACTGCAGCATCATCATTCCATTTCTGGAGGGCCCCTTCCCGTGGAGGCGAACTTGAACCAACCACAGTGAGAATCTGGTTTCAAGGTGACGGCCTGAGATCAAAACCGTCTCAGCCTGAGATCAAAACAAATCGCGAAAGCTTTTTGTTGACACAGTTTTGCCTTTGAAGTTGGTGGTCATTAGTTATTACCCCCCATTATTAGTTACTTTTGTTGGTTATTACTGGCTATTAGTTATTACCCCTAGTCCCCCTGGTTCCCCTATCATTAACCAGGCTGTTTTCCCCATGAAAGTTTTGGTCATTATCCCCCATGAAATTGGTTAGTTAATATTAACCCAGCTGGCCCAATTGCGAAGGGGTTGCTGCTAGCCGCAACCTGCTGAGCTCAGGGTCGGAGCCACATGCGCTCGCATCACCACCGCGCCTGTGGTGGCACCTCAGAGGGGGTGAGTTCAACTGGATGGAGGTTAGCACCGCCCCTGAATTCAAGCGAGCTTTACACGGGGATTTGTGGTTAAGTAATCATACTTAATTAAGGATAAATCACGGATACAGTAATTAATCACCAAAATCATAAAGATTGATAAGGGATAATCACCTACAATAATGGTCAAACAACTACTGGTTGATACTAGTTGCTGGTTAGAAGCATGGTGGTGGTTTCTCAAAATGATGGCGGTTATAATGGTTAACAATGCTGAATACTAGGGATTCGCAGGGGATAATCACCAACAAACATGTGGTTTCTCAAGCCAGTTTGGGGACCTCCAAAAATGGATGGTTTATTCATCTTTATTCCTATGATTTGGGGGGACCCCGATTTTGAGAACCGGTTGACATCTCGCAGGTCTCCGACCTGCAATGGAATACCATCGCCTTCTCCAAGAAGATATGGCTGGTCAAAACCCTGGTACTTGAACCCTGGCTGTTCACATGAACGTCTAAACTGGTCTGGCTGTTGGGATTTTCACCCATGGCTGTTGGTTGGTTCATATTCACCCACAACCCAACAACGACACCTGAAGCATGTCTACGCAACAGCAACCATGACTACGTGTCAGCAAACATGGTCGATTTGTAGACCTTATGATTTATGGTCGTTGCTAATAATGCTGTTCGTTTTCTTCCAAGCATTCTGAAGCATCTTGAGTTTTCCGTCGTAAGCTTATTACAATGATGCTTGGGAGGAACACCCTATGACGTTTGCCAATGCCTTTGAGGGAAACATCGAATTGTCAGAAAATGTCAAGCCGCTGAATCTCAGAGTTGTCATAGTTTCAAGCAGCCCAACGAGAGAAGCCTTTCTAAACCAGTAGACCACATTTGAACATTTGTGGTTTCAAAACTTGAATGAAAGCAACACCAGTGGATCTCCAAACTCGCTTCCTAACTCGGTTCAAGACAGACCACATTTCACCTAGGCTTCCATAGGTTGATCGTGTCTGAAGCACTGGGTTCAGCTTGCCTCGTAGCTTTGATATGTTTGATTCAGAAATCAACTGCTAACACGGCCCCAAAGTATACAATCAATAGCTGGTCATCCAACATGACTGGTTAGCAAAATGGATAGCCCACTGGTTTGATCCAGCGCTGAGGTGTCTTTCAGCGAAGGTGGGCCTCTGTGATGAAAAACTGCCTGGTCAACCCGAAATCTTCGAACACGGAATTCATAGCAGTTTACAAAATAGATTTGAACCTGTAGTAACTGTAGTAGTCACCCAATAGCTTACTTGAACATGCAAAAACAGGGTTAGTTCCGTCCCAGTGAAGCCACGATCAATAGCCCTAGCCGAGGCACATGGATATAGCGCCCCCAAGGACAATAGATCTCCTTGCGAGGATGTGGGTGGTGGGATATGGCTGTGCTGGGGTTACCTGGGAAATCATCCTGTTGAATAAGGCCTATAAGGTAGCTGAACCAACCCCTGTAAGCATGGTGAAATATGGTGAATGTTACTAGTCACCAGTTGTATCGGAAGAATGGAGATCAAAGAATGCCATGGGAGATCCAAAAGCTCACAAATCAGGAGGTAGATAGCTGCAGCTATGGTGAAAATAGTGGTGACGTACTAACATACAGATCTACCGCTCAATTCTATGGGGGTTCTCACGCCGGAACCCGGAAAGCTATGGTTGGCTTATACATGGCTCATAAACTGGATGATGACTGGGGATACCCCTATGACTTGAGAAACCACCAAAGGGGTCATGTTCATACAATTGGAAGTGGGAAAATCATGAGGGGTTCTTTCTAGTACATGTTTGGGCTTCCATCAGCAAGCATTGCATGGACGTGCTGACCGGGACAGGCAAAAGCCTGGATTTCGATCATCAGAATTCATCCCCCATGAAGCAGCTAGTTGAAGCCCTATGAACCTCTACGACAAGCCAGGTCTTTGGCACCTGGTGAATGATTTGTCCGTGGGTGGTCAAAGGGCGCTACGGGGATGGCCCAGGCCGCTGTTCCTATCTCTGCTGGGGCTCCGGTCACCTGTGAAACCTGGAGAAAGGCTGAGTCCACCGTCTGGCGTCTCCTGCATCCCTGTCACCGGGTCCATATGCATCTTCGGCTGACCCGTGGCCTGGAGATGACAAGTTGGGTCAACCGGGCTTCGGGAACCGTGCAGCGACAATGAGTAGCTTCAGTGGCGAAGAACCATGGGGGGCAAGATGTGGTAAGTGGATGTCGCAAGAACCAATGATTATGATTGGCTACTCCCATCAACTGTGGAGAGCTGTAGAATGGACGGACTAAAGATACTAGATTGTCAGCTGGACCGTTTTTTTGGGCGTAGAAATCTGATTCACACATTTGGCTGGAAGATAAACCATCAAAGACTGCCCCAGGCGGCCGATGAGCCGTGGGTGTTTGGCGGATGGACAAGCTGCGTTTTTCAGATTCAACAAACAAATATGGCTGTCTCTGATTCGTTTGCACGTGATCCCATGATTCTTGTTGCGTGCCCATTGAATCTTCACGGTTTCAAAATGTTGTTCTGTCACAGGAATTCCAAACAAACCAACCAGAATACTCACAATTCTTAATCATCAATACTTAAGTCCATAAATGGTAGATCCCCACACAAACAAAGAATCCATGGGATACTTCACCAACTGAAGAAACAGATCTCCCAAATCAATCACATCTTTCAAGACCTCAAGCTGGTTAATGACCATTTCTAGCTGGTGAATGACCATTTCTAGCTGGTGAATGACCACTTCGAGCTGGTTAATGACCATTTCTAGCTGGTTAATGACCATTTCTAGCTGGTTAATGACCATTCCTAGCTGGTTAATGACCATTCCTAGCTGGTTAATGACCATTCCTAGCTGGTTAATGACCATTCCTAGCTGGTTAATGACCATTCCTAGCTGGTTAATGACCATTCCTAGCTGGTTAATGACCATTCCTAGCTGGTTAATGACCATTCCTAGCTGGTTAATGACCATTCCTAGCTGGTTAATGACCATTCCTAGCTGGTTAATGACCATTCCTAGCTGGTTAATGACCATTCCTAGCTGGTTAATGACCATTCCTAGCTGGTTAATGACCATTCCTAGCTGGTTAATGACCATTCCTAGCTGGTTAATGACCATTCCTAGCTGGTTAATGACCATTCCTAGCTGGTTAATGAATTTCTAGCTGTTTAATGACCATTTCTAGCTGGTTAATGACCATTTCTAGCTGGTTAATGACCATTCCTAGCTGGTTAATGACCATTCCTAGCTGGTTAATGACCATTCCTAGCTGGTTAATGACCATTCCTAGCTGGTTAATGACCATTCCTAGCTGGTTAATGACCATTCCTAGCTGGTTAATGACCATCAAGTCCACTCAAAGGACCACCATGACCTCAAAGCTGGTGACTCCTCGCCATCATCGACCGCAGGGAGGCGCCTCATCGAACCAGAAGGAGATATCGGATCCCGCGGCCGCGATGATGGGCTGCGCCAGCGGACCATTGTACTCCGCCAGCAGTGGCGTCAGGTCCTAAGCACAGGGCTGCCGCCATGGCCACCATGGTGATGCACCTTTTAACCATCTTTAAACCATGAAAAATGAAAGTTTGAACCATCCCAACTATTGCTGGTTGGTGGTTTCAACCAACCGTTTGTTAATAATCACTAAGTGAAAAGAAAAAATGTTTAAAACCACCAGCCAGTTTTTGATGTGATTGAATGCTTCCTGGTTGATCTAACGTTGAGTGGCTGAGGATTGTTGGCAATGTCAGCTACTTGATCATACATTGTTGTTCATTTGTCCTGCTGA
>VSDK01024927.1:98801-115812 GCA_009767595.1 Symbiodinium kawagutii
CCTGCTGAAAGTGATGATCATAAGCTTGCTAAGTCAGCAAACAGAGAAGTGCTAGATGTCAGCCCAAGAAAATCGTGAGCAGATGAGTCTAGGACGTCATCCTGTCATAATATCTTAACATATTTGACAAATTATTGTCAAATTAGTTAATTATGTCCGATTCCCTTGCTTCATTGAACAGATAGATCAGATCCGTGAATTCGAATCCATGGGTCTCCCAACCATCCCAAACAATCATTTCCCTTCTGTAGCACAGAGAATTCAACATTGTGAAGCATGATGAAGCATGAGTACCCACCATCATCAACCATTGCTTCGTCATTTCTCCCAATGATCACCTGCATTTTCTGCGCCTTCCGCCAACTGAGTGACTAACATCCACTCCAGTTCGCCAGGGCCAACACTTGCACAACAGCTGACTGGCGCGGCAGCCTGGCCTCACCCTTTGAACTCGAAAAACTCGACACAAATTCTGGTTAGGCACATGGCTATGGGTCAATATTAACTGACCAATAATTGGGGATAATAACCAACCATTTTATAGGGAAAACAATGGTTAATGAGGGAACCAGAGGTACAGGGTTTTGACCCACAGCCACATGGCTTGACTGGGAAATGAAAGAACTACTGGTTGGTGGTTGAACCACCCCATATGAAGAATATGCTTGTCAACCAACCAGTTGTTAATGATTACTAGGGAAAATGAAAAATGTTGAAAAAGACCAACCAGACTATCTTGATCCAAAAATAATCAATATCCAAGATTTCTGAATGTGTCTTTCCATCCTTTAGATGACAACTGTTGTTTCATCATGATGATAGTTCTTCGTCCCCACGATGGAAAGGCATCATGTGGTTGGTGGTTTCAACCCCTTCTGGCAAATATAAGTCAACCAACCAACCAACCAACATCAACCAACATCAACCAACGTCAACCAACATCAACCAACATCAACCAACCATCCCAACTCTGGTTGCATCCCCAAATACTGGGGACACAATGATTCCACCAACCAGTCATCCATACCGATGGAAATCTGTTGGAAAGCACCGGCAGGCCGCCTGCGGCCCAAGGAGCATAGACGCGCCCGAAGAAAGAGACCCAGCAATTGTGCGCCGTGTTGTGCTGACCCTCAGTCCACGTTCCATGATGGCCACCGTTGATGGTTCAGTTTACGAACCAGGGCCAGTCAGAGTCTCAGGGGTGAGGGGAGTACTAGGAGCCTCATCAGTGGATTCACCTCTACTAAGCTTCATTGTCAACCATTGAGATCAAGCGCTCACATCAACGGCTGATATGGGAGTGGTTCATGTTTGCACTTTACAAAGCTGTTTGATTGAAAATAATGATCGGGCGAGGAAAAACACCGGAGCCGCCTCAGACATGTAGACACTTAACCAGGGCCTGTCAGGATCATTCACCACCCAGCACCAATCTTTTTCGGTCAGTCTCAAGCCTTATCAGGGCTCCCGGGTTAGATTCATACTTCAACCATCGAGACATGACCCCATGTTCAAATTATGAACTTTTTGTGCGGCCCCATCACGCAATGGGCCCTCTCGCACTCATCACGAAAAGGCAAGCCCGGCCGGTGCTGCCGCAAATGTGCAGGGCGCCCAGAAAAATCGGGCGCCCTCCAAATAGCAGGGTATTGCTGTTGCAAGACTCCAAACAGTGTCTGTCCTTTGACAAGAACCATGACCCAACTTGCTGATTCGTGAATGTCGGGATGATGAAACATTACAAAAATGCATCTTGGTTGTTCACCCAAGCTGGTGATAGGCTATCATGGGCGGCAGATCCACATGAATAAACTACCAACAGTTTAAGCATAAATGTCCGATTATATTGGATTTACCATCAACATACAGTAGGCTCATAATGGATCTCTCCTTATACCCTTCTTGGTTTGTAATTACCCGGGGTTGAGCCCTTTGGGTTGACGTGCAACAGGAACTACCCTACAGGAAACTTTGAACGAAACCAGGTTTCCAACGTCCTAGACATTGCCAACTTCCAACAAAAGTGAGCTAAGCCGAAAGATTCCGTACTACGTACGCTTCATATTTCGGACTGACGGCAAATAATGTAGATTCAACGACATGAATGGATAATCTATGCAAAACCCTTGGCTATGGATCTGATTAGTACATGTTTCCGTTTATGTCCGAATTCGTGCCAATGAATAGAACACCTATGAGCAACAACCGCTAATAGAGTATTCGATTATCTATGAAGCGGTATCACCCAACAACCATCATTCTATTTCAGTTGGTGGGGCGCGCCTTTGAATGTTGCTTGTCCTTTACTAGTCATGTAACTTGACCACCCAAGCTAGAACGTTGGTGTCACCCATCTTTTCGTGCCCAGTAGCAATGTCTGCAGCAGTGTAGTACCGCTGCAGCGGATACTCCTGGGGTTGCAGAGGTTCCCAAGATGTTTTCATAGCCGTTGTTGAAATTGTTTGCGGGAAATCGACAGGAAGAGACTGGTGTTGTATGACGAAGAGTTGTTGACAATGGCGAAGCAAAAACATGCGATTGCCAATAGGAACCAGCAGTTTATCACGGCTCAAGAAACCAATAGTAACCAACAGTAACCAACAGTATGAACCGATTAATCCTAACATAGTTGATAGTTGATTACCAACAATGGTTGATTGTGGATCTTGATCCGAAGCACTATGTCTTGATCATCCACCATCATCTTGATCCATAACGGTTGATACCACCGATGCTTGATACCAACTATGCTTGACCCACGTGGGGTTCGTTCCTGAAGGACTCCCAGGCCGACGGCGCTCTGTTCTCCGGCGAAGCCGAGCTGCATCACGGGAGAACGTCGACTCGAACATGCCAGGGAGACGAACAACAAAACCAGCAACCAACCAGTCGAAGTTGGTTGAACCACAAGAATACGTAGTGAAGTAAACAACCTTGAATGTGATAGAGCTTGGTTGAAGTAAA
The DNA here is from genome assembly GCA_009767595.1 of Symbiodinium kawagutii. NCBI lineage: Eukaryota > Dinophyceae > Suessiales > Symbiodiniaceae > Symbiodinium > Symbiodinium kawagutii. The sequence continues at coordinate 101,769 of VSDK01024927.1, forward strand.
AATTCTCAGGTGAAGAATGGAAGTCAACCAACCTGATTGGTTTGAACTAAAGATTCCCAGTTGAATAATCGACCAACAAAAACCACAAGTTGCTTCAACCACAAAGCTGATAGAAGTTGATTAAAGTAAAGATTCTGAGTTGAATAATGGAAGTTGATTGAACTAAGCCTACCAGCGACGTGCCAAAGCTGTTTTTTCACAGCAAATCATCGAGGACAGCCACTAACAAGATTCAACAGCTACCAACAAGAATGGTGGTTAAAAAATCTTGTTTATTCACGGTCATCATCCTGCAAAAGTGCACATTCTCAATCATGTCAAATCAATATCTTCGTGGCTGAACTAGATCGCTAGAGTGTGATGACTTTCGTGGCTAAAGGGTAAATCAAAAAAAACAAAAGCCTACAAACCTAAGTTACTAGCTGGATGTAGCCGGCTTCGCCACCCAGATCCTATCATGAACGCTTGTCCATGGGCGCTCCTTGGGGATGTCGCCTTTGTGAATGGAGCTGGCGAAGGACGGCGGTTGAGGGACACCTGGCGTGGCAGGCGCAGGAGGGGCACCTGGCAAGGATGGGTGGGTGACGGGGTACTTGGTGGCATACTGACTGGGTGATGGATATATCACGGCCATGGTAGGTGACCCTGCAGGTTAGTGATCTTCCCCAGAAATGGATGGTGATGTTGAGCCCTATCAACCCCTTAGAAACCTTTCTTGTTGGGCGGTACACCTTTGAGGGGGTCAACTACAACCGATCAATATAGAGATTAATTGTATTGATGATGGTTAAGGATGGACAATGGTGGTAGTTCATGTTTGGTTGATGGTGAAGAATATGGTGCAGAATCTCAATTACGCATGTTAATAATGGTTAATTGCATGGTTAAGGACACAGCTATGGGTGGTTGATGATGCATATCGTGATGATTCATTGTATTACTACCTAGCTAAGTAGACGATAGTCGATTGATGATGATGATGATGATGATGATGATGATGATGATGATGATGATGATGATGATGATAGATGATGGTAGATGATGATGGACCATGGTGCATGATGGTGCATGATGGTGCATGATGGTGCATGATGGTGTATGATGGTGGAGGATGGTGGGTGCTGGTGGATGATGGTTCCTGCATTCTGAATCTTTCATATAAAATGGTCAATCATGATCGAGTTCTGGTTTTATCATGAAGGATAATGGTGCATGATGGTTGATGATGGTGCATGATGGTTGATGATGATGATGACGACGACGATGATGATGATGATGATGATGATGATGATGAAGATGATGACGGTTGATGATGATGATGATGATGATGATGATGATGATGATGATGATGATGATGATGATCAACCTAGCCAAGGGATATAACCTCGAACACCGAGGGACAACAAATGGATCAAGGACATGTAATGGCTAACATCAATGGGATAGCATAACCAATGATTATGATCAATGGAAGTGCTGGCTAAAGTATGATGACGATCAACTGTACATAGTCGACCACGCAATTAGATGAAATCATATCAATACCAGGACGTTGATTCAAAATGGGCGTGTCCTCTTGAACCAGCCTGTACCCACCAGAAAATGATGAAAACAACATTCGAAACAAATGCAACACAAAAAAATGCCCTGAGTTAAACAAACATAGATTCATAGATGTAAAGAACCACCATTTATTGTTTAGTTCTTGTCTTGAAAAAAGCAGTTCTTCACATCTTTGTTAGTCTTACTTTAACACTGGGTCACGATCAAACGCAACGGCCGTGATCATACAAATTATTAAACCTATCATGATGATAAGACCCCATGACTACTGCGGCTGCGTCGAACTCATTACCCAGAACGAATAAAATCAAATGCTTACCTCCTGAATCATCAATCAGTATCATAACCATCATAACTCATAACCATGATCAATCATCATCAACCACTAATATATTTTTCAATCCAGAAATACCCATTGCAACCAACCATTATAGTGATGGTTCTCTATCTCATAACTATCATTATCATAACAACCATGCTGTCGTGACTACATGCTACCTATGTACACCATCCTCGCCATCATTCGCCATCATAATGAGCAGTAACACCATGTGGCCGCGGGTCCCCTATAGCCTCGGTGTTACGATGGTCAACCATTCACGTGCGATTCTTACCTCTTATCAACCGTTCTACATAAACCATCATTAGCTAATGATATATTAACCACCATTCTTAGCGGTACAAAACCAATCAATCATAATTAACCCATTTAGTCACCTAATTCATAGGTTACCATAAGCATTTAATGACCTCATTTATAGGGAACCTAACCATTTGGCTATGGGTCGGTTCACCCTGTACCCCTGGTTCCCCCATCATTAACCATTGTTTTCCCTATAGTTTTCTTGTTTATTATCCCCAATTATTGGTTGGCAAATATTGACCCATGGCTATTTAACAACCCATTGGGTGTCCAATTCCCTCCCTGTACTGGCTGGATCTCTGCCTGCTGTCATGGTCGCCGAGATCGGTCCCCCAGCGACCCGTTCAGTGCAGTTTTCTTGAGCCAAAGGGCTCCCAGTGAAAGCGTCCATCCCAACACAAGATAAATTGTGGATATTAATGTATCATAAGGATATTGTGTATTTATAGACATATACCTGCATGCAATTATATGCTATTGGTCTATGTTGGTTTATTACGTCTTATTATGTATATCTTTGCAAATGGCAGTGGGTCAAAACCCCATACCCTGGTTCCCCCCTGTTAACCGTTGTTTTCCCTATGACTGTTGGTGGAAATCCCCCATTAGTTGGTTGGTTTAAAGCCTTGACCCATAGCCAAATCTGGTTGAACTAAGACCCTCTTTGGGTCTTCAAATCAATTCCAGCACCCATTTGGCGTATCCAACCCATGTTTCTTGATTCATCCACAGGTGCTCGCGCAGCGTGATTCCCCCACAGCCTTCATCGGAGGAATTTCCCTCACCCCACCACATCTTTGGGCATCACATTGGCATTTTTCGGCGAACTATATACACTCTGGTAAACTAACATGGCAATGGAAAATCCACCATTTATTGCTGTTTTAACGGAAGGGTAAGCACAAACATCAAGGCGAAATCCCTTGGCTCATCTTGCTGAAGCAAGTCACCAGCTGCCAAACGCTGGCGAAACCAGCCAGTCTTATCCATGACTGTCAACCATAACTATCATCAACCATTGCAGTATTACCATTTCCTGTAAACCACTATGATCAACCAATATCATCAACCAGTACTAGTCATTGTTCATTACTTTTTCCGTTTCTGAAATCTAAGCATCACTATTAACCAAAATTAAGCATCATGATAAGCCATGACAGTCGACCATCATCACTATCATGATAAACCATCACTAGTAACATCTATTAAACATTTGGTTGATAGTGATGTTACAATAAACCATGATGATAAACCATCATCATTATAAACCATCATGATGGTTAACCATCTATGGACCATCATTTTTAACCACCATAGCTGGTGACTTCGGCCACCGGTCCTGGCACCGCTCCCCCGGAGCGGATCAGCCGGGGCCGGGGCCCGCCCCGTTACCGTTGGGGCCGTCCCGTGGCCTTGCTCCCACGCTCCGCCGTCCGTCCCTCCTTGCCCTTGTGCAAGGCGATGGTCACGTCGTTCAGCGACCGCTCTTTGGTGATGAAGGCCTGCACCGTTCGATTCAGCTCCTGCTGCGGCAACTTCAGCGAAGGGTGCAGGTAATGGTTGACCAACGAATGATGGTTAAAGTGTGGTTGAACTATGGTGAAAATATGGTTAAACTATGGTTAAATTATGGTGATTAAACTATGGTCAAGTGATTCTGGTGAACTATATGGTTATGGTTCATAAAGGAATCTATCAACCGACAGCTAGAATCATTAAGTATTATAAACCATCATTCACCAACATTATGAACCGTTGGTAAGAAAGTGCAAATCATTCACCATCGTTACTCGATATTCAGCATGGTTAAACATTCATAGCGAATCATATTCAGTGTAAAGAATGATTGATGGAAGTGGGATAACACGCAACCTATCCACAATAGTTCAGAATAGTCAAACACTTCAGAAACAGTTGATGCAGCGGTGCTATACACCTTCCAGCTGTTCTGAGCGGGGCCGGCATTGTCACCTTTTCTGTGAGCTTTGGCACATAAAGTTTTCCTGCAGCTTCCTTTTCTATTGAAGCTTTGGCCATCGCCGTTGTCTTGTTTACTCCTGCGAAGGTTTTTTTGGCTTTGTCTAACACATTGTGTTTTCCTTGCGCAGTTTTGAACTCCTCCTAGTTGGTTCTTTTTTATGGTTGGCTGCTTGTGGTCTCATTGGAGTGGGTGCCCCACAGAGTGGCGGCTCCTTCACTGAGCACCCTTTGTACAGCAACGCAGTCAACTACTTCCCATTGTATATTATACCAATCATTGTTGGCTAGTTGTGTTTCTTGAGATGCGTGTCTTCAGAAACAACACAGCATTTGAAAACAAACTGCATGCACCCACAAAAACCATGTCCAACAGTTGATTATTTTATCAACCAGCAGTTCTATGCAAAACAATTTCCGTCCTTGATTGGGTAAACCTTCATCTGAGAGATGTTTGAAAACCCTCACAAAAATCATAGCAAATCACAAAAACTATCTATGGTAGAACTCTTGTGTGGTTGTTCACATGGATCTACCATGACGGTTCAGCCAGCAATTAGCTCTGCTATATCTTAGCATCAATCATCATTTGTAGGTATACTGCTTTATGACTACTATCAATTCTGAATCATTGATTATTATCACAATTAATAATTATCAGTTGTCATCATTTATTCTTAACTAACTCTGTCATATGTATTATATGTCATCACTAATCATTATATCAGGTATTGGGCATGTATGATATCAATCATTTGATAATATGTTCTAACAGTATCTTGGGTCAATATTACCTTAGTATAGGAGAACTATGGGACATCTTAGCATATCTTAGGTCAACAGTATCTTAGTATAGGAGATTCATAGGATCTACCTGTTGCAAGAGTTCAATGAGGCAACGTGTCATACGCTTCCTTTCCCAGCCCTTGGTCCACCAACCAAACGAAAGCTGCTGGAAAGCGCTGGAAGGGAACTCGCTCCTCATGCGGCTGGGCGGAAGGCCGACGTCCCTTGGAATCCAAGCGGAACGTCATGGCGGACGTCGTGCCGGCGTCGTGAAGCTGCGGAGTGTCTTGGTGATGGGACTTGTAGAAGTTGTAGCAATATCAGTTTGAATATATTTGAATACAATTCTTGTGGTCATTCCCAACCGGGAGCACACATTCGTGCGTGACGACTAGAGACTTTCTGCTGGTCAAGTTGTAAAACTCAGTGGAGTTGTGGGCAGCGACTTGATGATCTGCTTTAGCTGTCCTTCTGCCAACGAGACAAACCACCCGACAAGATCAATTGACATCGGATTGATCTCCCCCGAAACAGATCAACGATGCATCAAACATCCTGACGTTCCTCGAGAATGGAGAAACTTAGACAATTCTTTCCGGAAAGACTCTATGCCATTGCTGGATCGTTGAATGAAGCTATCAATAGCCAATTGTCTTGTCAGTGAGTGCAGCAAATGTATGCAAGAATATCTGAGTATAATGCCTCAATCATTTATGGATGCGTCTGTTGTCATGATTTGGTGGAACTTTCACTACCTTGAGCATACAACACATGCACGACCTGTCGGAATCTGTCGGATGGGCCACCGCTGGTGGTCTCCGGATGATGCCCTAGGTGAGTGAAACTTCAGTTCAACCGCAGCAGCTGAGCAAAGCTGCCAGTTATCCACAGGAAGGTTATATCATTTGAGGAGAATGGGCAGTCCAGCCTCTCCTCGATTGTAGAGGAGTCGGTCTCAAAGCTTTTCATCATCAGACTCGTACCCGTCTGAAGCTGACGAGTCTCACCCACCGTGAGACCATGTACTCCCCAAGCTCGAGAGGCAGACCTTAACGGTCGCGGGCCTGTGGAGACGCCTTCCTCCCCAGCATCCAACCGAAGGTGTCTGGCCGAGGTCCATGTCTCGCAGGGGGGTCCTGCTAAATTCAAGCAGAACACACCCGCAGCAGCAAGCTGGGCGATGTATCGATAGTTGGGACCCAAAATATTGCACAGCTGCTCGTCGATCGCAGTGTCGACAGAGAGCATGTGGAGAACGAAGGCCTCGTCCGGGAAGAACTCCTTGAAGTAGTGCTCCGCCCAAAAGTGGCAGTCGCCGACTCGGCGTCTGCCGGCGAACATGTGCAAAATGAAAACGTGATGACGTCCATCCGCAGCACGCACAACAGGAACGCCGAGGGGTACGCCAGAGGTGTCCAGGATCATGCGGTCTGTGTATGGTCGCAGGAAGGCCATCTGATCCGCAAAGCAGCAAGGGAAAGGTTCCCTAAGTTGAGGAGAACGGCCATCGGGTCCAACAGGTTCAGGTAGTTGAACAGAAACCGGCTCGGGTTCACGGGCATGATCCAGGGAATCACGCTGATCCAAAAGCTCCCATGCTGGGAAATCCTTAGCCGTAGTCCAGAACTGGTCGTCGACATAGGGCTGCACGTCCACGTCCATCTCAGGCAAGGTCTCCATCAAAGTGGTGCGGCCCCACTGCAAGAAGGCCCACACTGCAGATACACCATGGTCCTGGAAGAAGGGCTCCAAGAGGTTCAGCCACTCATGGGCCAGACACATGTCACCAGGTTCCTCAGCACCATGACGATGGGTCCAGTGCCAGGTGACCTCAGTGAGGCCCAAAGCAATGGTGGAGGCCAAGTCCTCGTCCAAGGTGGCCGGGAGGCCCTCATGAGCCCAACGTTGCTGTAAGGAAGCAAGGCGTGCAGCATGAGCTCGCTGCCATGGTGTGGTATCAGGGATGTAGACCGGGCCAGCAGCACGAACAGCAGGTAGACGCAGGGCATGTTGAAGGTGATCAGGTAAGTCACGAGGGCCAACTCGCGCTGGTTCATCAACAGCATCAAAGCGCCGAACCAAAATCTCGTAGCAACCACCAGGTCGGGCACGAGAACGATGGAGGTGTTGCTGAAGGCGTCTTGTGGTCCACAGGCATTGTCCACAGGCCAAGCAAGTGGCAGAGTCCATGAAGCGCCGCTCAGCAGAGAGGCGTCCATGCTTGCGCCATCGGTGAGCCGAGAGGCCTTGAATGGATTTGAAGACCTGGTCACAGCAGTCACATGGGTAGCGGAGCAGGTGGGCCTCATACACAGGGGCGGTGTCCAACTCCGTCAAGGTAATGCCATTCCGCTGGCAAATCTGGACAATGGACTCATAGCCAGCCGCAACCTCATGGATGGTGGCCTCTTGAAGCAAAGTCTTCCGGGTCAATGCACGCAGGTCCAGCACATCCTTACGCGTACTGCTCGCTAACCAGGTGAAGATCTCCTCGGTGGTAAGCTGCTTGCCGGCCAATGCATGACCTTCAAGTTCGAAGGCCTGCCACCGAAGAGCATGGCGCAAAGCCTCCAACCAAGAAGAGGAAACTCGCTGATCTTCAGCAGAGATCAAAGTCGTCAAGCAAGCCGGTGCATGGTGCATCATGTTAAAAGCCAGCATGGTCCTGTGGCGAGCTAACCTCAGAGAGAGCGAAGGCAGTCGCCATTTGGCCTGGAAAGCGGCATCCGAGGTTTGTGAAGATCCCTTCCAGTGGCCATCTGATGCTATGCGGCGCTGCCAGGCCAAGATGGCATGCTCCAAACGCCGGTAGAGGGGGCCCGACAAAAGAGGCCATGTACCGCTTCCGAAGAAGATGATTGGGAGCACCAAACTCTCAAGGAGTTGCAGTCTGACACGAATTGCAATGTGCTTGTTCCCAAACACTCCCCGAGATAGGGAACGGTACGCCGTGGAAGCTTTGCCCAAACGGATGTTGATCTCTGCCTGGATCGACAGCTTCTGAGCGAAATGGGACCCCAAATGCTGGTACTTGGCCACAACTCTCAAGGGTTCACCAGAAGGCATCGTCAGAGTACTGAAGTTCTCAAACAGCAGTTGCCTTTGACACTGGGTGGATGACTTGCCACGGTATTGAATGACCGTCTCGGTCTTGCCTGGGCCAAGATTGACACGGAGGCCAAACGAGCGAAAAACCCCAATGATCTGATCCAGCATCTTGGTGACCAATGCGTCAATGGACCCGGATTCAAAACAAGCAAGTGGAATCGCGATGTCGTCCACCCAGGCAATGATGGGAGGGGGCTGTTGAAGATGAGCAGCAACCGCCGTGACATCAGGATCGGCCATGACAATGTTCCGAACCTGCTCGAGGACAGTCACCATCAGCCGGTTGTAGGCCAAGTCAGCTAAAGGCGATCCTGGTCTGCTGCCACGATGCGTGCGGACACACCCATATTGACTACCACGCTTGCCCAAAGTGTACCAAGTAAAATCGTGAGCTTCACGTACAACACGAGCAACGGGATCCGGGGTGGAGGCATCAAAGTGATCGGCGTGATCCCCAGCCGCATGCATGACGGCCTCAAAGTCAAAGCCCTCCGCCTCCAGAAAGGTCCTCAAAGCAGAGGAGGTGGCATCCAAAGCCGTGCCAAAAGCATGGTTGCGCAGAAGGCTGTGGAATGCGTGTCGCACGTCGATGAAGATTGTGGCCTGGGTGAGCTGGTGTGACGCCAGAAGGCGGGTGTAGCACTGCAGGGTCAGCGATGCAAAACTCACCTGTTGATGACAAAAGCCACCAAATTGAGTGTCTAACTTCGCAGTCATCACTGAAGGAAGCAAGGCAGCACGAATGGTGGCGTGGTAAAGTTTTCCCAGCGAGGCTAACAAAACAATGCCCCGAACGTTTTGAATGCTAAGGCGACCAGCACGCTTGGCAATGGGAAATACCAATCCCCCTTTGAAGCCAAGGGGTTCTGCTGCGCAAAGCCAGCTCTTGAAGAAGAGATGGTAGATAGCATCCGACGAAACACCCATGACATTCTGCAAAGTGCGGGTATCCACAGCATCCAAACCAGGGGCCTTGCCTCTCTGCATCTTCAATGCCATGTGTTCCACAGAGATGCGAGTCGGGATCTGCTCCAGGGATATCTCCAAAGGGGCCTCATGCACCAGGGCGGCTTGGGAAGCAAAGCACTGACTCAGCAGGGCATCATACGATACAGGCTCGCCCGCTTCCAACTGAGCAAAATGAGCTTCAAGATCAGCATGAGCAGGGCCAGTACAGCGCATCGAATGAGCCCGTTTCTGCTGCTGTCGAGGTAACATAGGCTTGATGGATTTCCAAAGGCCAGGCAGTCCCTCATCGGCAGCGAGTCCACATGAACGTGCCAGATGTTCATAATAGGCCTTATCGTCGGCGCGCAGCATCTTGGTCACCTGAGGAGCTATGGCCTGAAAACTGGCCAAGTGCCAGGCCGCAGCATGATCAATCTGTCGCAACCATCCTTGATGTACATCTGGGCCAGCGGTGGAACGACCTTGAGCAAGTTGTTTCCATGCACTCCAAAGAGCACGACATGCTCCGGCATGGCGAAGGCCACGAAGACGACGTAGTTGACGAAGGTGGAATTGCTTCAACTTCACGGCAGTCCAAGTGGTTGCACTGAGATGCGACTTGCGAGGTCCACGCTCACCAGGGCCAGGGGTCCGAGCCTTCAGCCATTGTTGAAGGAGAACCGCATGCGAATGCACATCCACACTCCAATGAGGGCAAGGTGCAGCAACATCACCAGCAGCACATAGTCGAGCAGAATGAGGGCCTCGTGCTTGTGGAGCAATGGTCCGTAATCGCTGTGGTGTCGGAAGACCAACTTCCACTTCAACAAGGACAGGCTTGTGATCCACACGGGAGAGTGAAATATCCACATCCATGACCTTGGAAGCACGCACACCAGCAAACATGGAACCATCCACCGCCACAAAGTCAATGCGGGATTCTTTTCCCGAGGAATGGACCCATGTGGTTCCTTCCCCTTCGTGCAGGTGGGCAAACGTCTGAGGGAGGTATAGATCGTGATGAGCAAGGAGCTCATGCAAAGCTTCCCCTGCCAATGTCTCTTCATCTGGCTGATGCCCTCCAACATGTCGCGAGATCAACGAACCAAGACGAGCGTTCGCATCCATGCAAACAATCAAGGGAACAGTGCGCTCGACGGACAACACAGCGGGCAAAGTGCGCCACCACTGAACCGCGGCCAACTCGTCCTCTGATGTTGGCGCATGCAACACCAGAATGCGTAGTCGAAATGGTCCCTTGGAAATGCGCACCATCAAGTGGCGATCACCAGCTGCCAAGATACGCAAATGCTCATCCTTGAGGGTCATGCCATTGGGAAATTGTCGGGCTATCCAAAGCTGAAGTCCTCCATGACCTCGAGTGGATGCGGGCTGAGACAGAACATGATATCGCTCACAACATGAGTATCCCTCCTGTCGAGAGCGGGTTTCTTGAAGGCCGAGGATGTGGACGTGTTCGTTATTAACCGTTGTCTTTCGTTATTAAGCGTTTTTTCGCCATTAAGCATTACCCTGTATCCACAGAGATTCATGGAAATTGCCCATTGTTATTACATGTTCTTACCATGTTTATGGCTGCAGGAGTGGCTCATGTTAGAGCAGGTAGGTGGTCAATAATCCGTTCAAGTGGCTGGGCATGGAATACATGGACCCAAGAGTTCGACTAGCCATTTTGGGGGAGCATGAGGTGTTGCGCTTGTCTAGCTAAACCGCACGACATTGGTATCTTCACAAGACTCACCGGCCTTTCCAATACTTTCTCCTAGCATATGATCAGGATTGATTAGGTGTTTCATGGATATGGTTGGGCTGATAGAATTATAGAAAATGATGATTTTCCATGATTGAATGATGCTCCAATCTATCAGGTGACTTCACAGGACTGCACCAAGTATCACTGGCTTCTTGTAAACATGTTTCTCGTAGTTCGCATAGAGTATGCGTATAGAAACATGATCCATAACTGGTTCGTGGTTTCAAGCCCGCTGCAAATAAATTGGACAATCAACCACCCAACCACTCATCCGAAAAGTAAGGAAAGTGTCCTGAAGCGCTACGCGATGCTACGCAGGAAGCTCCGCCACCAGCCCTGGATTGTTTAGAGCCTTTCCTTGGGATCAACCACCTCCATCTCTTCATCGGAGTCCACCCATTGGAATTGCAACATGTGCAGTGCCCCTCCGAAGAACTCTGCCCTTCGTTTGGCTGAGGGGGGCAACTGTTTCTCTTCAGCGATTTTCACGTGTCTTTTGGATTCCTGCAGTGATGATGGCAAGCATGTATCTGTGTTGAGATGTTGACCTCGACGTTGTTCAGGAATGTTCAGGAATTTATTCGACACAGCACCACATTTGTGCTGGCGGCATGTTCATCTACTAGTGAAACCTGGCAATCGACAACCGAATGTCAAGAGTTTTGATCATTACAGATCATTGCCCACATGGGGGTTTCTCAAGCCAGTTTGGGGACCCCAAAAATGATTAGTTTACACTATAAACGATGATATGATATGGTGATTTGCGGGTACCCCCATCTATTAAGAAACCATACAACCGGTATATTCCCTATGATTGCTGGTTATTATCCCCTATTATCAACCTATGATTTGCGGGTACCCCATTTTGAGAAATGCCCAACTTGGCTTCATACCCAACTTCGATCCCTGCAGCACGCACCCTTTTGCTCACCAGCGGTGAACAGCTCCTCAATCGAACTGACCTCAGGTTCTGTGGTGTAATGATTCAATGATCCTGTGAGGAAAAGAAGCAATGGGTACAAGATGGTACAAGATGGTTTCTATCATTTGTTTACTTGTATCATTTGCTTTACCTTTTTTTGACCATTGTTCATCATGTGTTTTAATCATTTCTATCATTCAAGACAACGGCTTCTGATGCACGCTAGTTGAATAAAGGCAAGCGCTCAGAGTTTTCGCAACTTCAACCAGTTTCGCACAGCACTCTGTCACAGTGCCAGCGCTTTGTTTGGCACATATTGCAGCTGTTCCTCGTGTGGTTTCCGTCAGACCAAACTGATAAAGGGAAATGCTAGAGGGAAACCAAGACTCGTTAACCACTAACTATTAATCTGAGCTGATCTGAACCGGCATTACTTGGCCAATCTGAACGATCGTTAACATTTGCTTACAACAAACATTCAGAAATCAACACTTAATGGATCTTAACAGTATATCCATATTGATATGAACTTTGTCATGGCACATAACCCATTAACATCCTCGATTACCCTCGTTGCCATCAGGATGTTTTCAGCATGGTCTACCCATTCCAACTGATTTCCAAGGCCGTCCCGATCACCTGGAGATTGAAGTCGGTGCTTCGTTTCCATACCCGGGGATGATTCATTAGACATAAAATGTATGGTGCACATATGGTGGTTTCTCAAGCCACAGGGGACCTCGAAAACATCCAGTTCGGTAGTCATGCATTATAGTAAACTAAGCATTTTGGGGGGTCCCCCATTGTGAGAAGCCACACCTGCGCAAACCTGTAACAATTTCAGCTGCCTGGGTCCCTTCGCTGGTCACAGTCCTTGCCGATTAGTACTTCCTTGCCAGCTATGTATGTATGCATGCATGCATGCATGTACGTATGTATGTAGGTATAACAGATAAGATGTATTTCTCTCTCCACATGGGTACATCTTTCCGCAAATGGAATACCATCCGAACAGCACTATATGATGACTTTGAGTGAGAAAAGAAGCAAGAAGCAAAAAGTCGAAGGGATACACGATGTATGTACAACCCCATATCTGGTCAATAACCAAGATGAAACAAGAAATGTAACAATACCTACTGAATGTCAATCATGCCAGTTGCCAAAACAACACACATTGACGGTCTTAGGCAAGAATTTCAAACGCAAGTAACATAAGTTTCTTATACTGGTCCGGTTCTCACTTCTTGGCAATAGTCTATTGGCGATTTGTTTATGCCCTGCAACATCAACAACCAACTGACTGTGTTGATGGTTCTCTCCCTGTTCACTAGCAGCTCCGCGGCTATATCAACCAACCGCTTGCTTGGCGGTCCCATCACCGAATGGATCAAGATCATCCAGGTAGAAAATGGCTCGTTCTTGTTATATATGGTGTTTACATGTCTGTTTACCATCCATGAAGGTGTGGCATTGACCCGGTGATCTTCACAGATTGTTGCCGATGCCTAGTATCTGGCGTGCCGAGGTCGCGAACCATGGCCGTGCTGTGCTGTTCGACACGAAAATCCCATTAGTACCACGGCTTGAGGACAAGAACTTTAGACTGTTGAGAATGCCAAATATATCCAAATATGGGTCGAAACACCACTGGTGTGATCATGAACCATTGTATTCCAACTACTATTGATGGTTATTTCCCGATAAACTTGATGGTTGGAGCCTTGATCCACAGCCAGATCTGCCCTATCTATGGTGACCATTCCACTGGTAGGCCAGGATCCAAACCAAACTGGTACCGTTCCATAATGATACAATTGGCATATTCCCTGTGATTGGTTCTAATTTACCTAACTTTACTTAGTAGTTTATAGATTCCTTGCTCAAAGTTCAATTTTTAGCGGCTATATGAATGGTAAATCAATCATACCGCAAAAACTATTTAAGAAAAACAAAGTTACAAGCTGGCTTCGCCACCCATCTTGTATTCCACCTATTAGTGGTGATTCACCAGTACTTATTCATTCAACTTATTTATTCAACCATTACTGGTTGACCACCCACTTATTGCTTTATTCGTTAGTGGTTGATTGGTTGATAAACCATTAGTAAATAAGCACTAATAAAATTGATATACCATTAGTAATTGTTGTTGACTAATTATTACTAATTGATTCACCACCCACTTATTTATTGACTAGTGGTTGGCTGATAAACCATTGGTGGTTGATTCACCACCAACTAATGCATAACAACCACTAATAGTTTATCAACCATTACTGGATGTTATACGCCACTAGTGGTTGTTACTGGCTGGGGG
>VSDK01024927.1:115822-126079 GCA_009767595.1 Symbiodinium kawagutii
GGCCCCCCCCAGCCACTTTACTCACCATCAACATCCATCCTCCCAGCGGATCGCCCACACGCCCGTGGCGAGTCTAGGCACAGCCCAGCGTGTGTGTGCCCTGGTTCCGGCAGAGCTGGAGCTTCTCGTCGTAACTACACTGCACCTGGGGCGTGGCCAGTGGTGAACTAGGGGAACTTCTAGGGTTAACCAGGGTGACTAGGTAGTTCACTGGCAGGGTCAGTGGGTAACTACTAGGCCTAAGTGCTGGTAGGGTCAGTGGGTAATTAGGTAGTTAACTGGTAACTAGGTACTTTTGTCACTGAACTAGAGTTAACTACTAACTGGGTAACTACTAGGCGAGGGTAAGTACCAGGCAAATGGTAGATATAACTGATATGACCGGGGTGACCTTAGTTTAAATTGGCTTGTGATGGGTTTGATAAGGTAAGAATGGGTGGGCAATTGGTCGATAAAACTGACTAGCTTGTTAAATTGTGAATCGCATCACTCACTGAGAACTGGCAAAGTTGCTGGGTATGAACAGTAAGCATTCAAGGAAGTGTGGGATAGAAGATGGTAGGTACGGGAAAAAAACAGTTGATAGTAACCATCAAGATGATAGTATCTTGCATGGTAGATCGTCAGATGATCAGGTTAATTATGGATGATGCATGGTGGAGGTGAGAATGGTGGGGTATATGTGGCTATAACCATCCTTAGCGCTTCAAACAATGCTTTGACCCTTGCAAACATGATCATTTTCCTTTGGGGTATCGTTTTTAGGCCGTCCCCTATCGTTTTTCGAGTAAAATCGACAAAACCACATCTCAATGTAATGCTTAAGTTTAACGCAATTTACAATAATTGTGTCTCTGGCTCATATGAACAGCGGTAACATCCATGATCAGGTCAGCCATGATCAGCCATGATTAGCCAATGTCCACAGCCAATGCTGACCAGTATCCGCTGGTATTTGCCTTTATCAGCCAAATCATTGCCCATTACCAAGGATCACCATCATGATCAAGAAGTACTTCTCGGACATTATTGTCCACATTTGTCCACTACTGTACTATTCTTGTTTGTTCCCTATTGTCATCAACCATCAGCCACCAGGAACCAGTAGCCATCAAAACATCAAGTAACCAGCAACCACCAACCAGCTAATTGACTATTATATCACTTTTAGCAACTATTAAACCAAAGATAGTAGCTTATTTCGGACCATTCTCAATCAAATAGTATCAACCACCAATCTCACCGTCCTCATTGACCATTAAATTATCAACAATTTTCTAACCATTGTTCAACCATCATTCAACCATTTTGAACCAGTATCAACCATTATTTCAATTTTTCTAAAGCATCATTGAACCGTTTCAAACCATGATTTAACCATTGTTTGGGCATCATTTATTTTACCAATATTTGAACATCATATGACCATTGTTGAACCATTCTTATGGCTTATCATTCCCCACCCGAAACCATTCTCCACAGCATCACTCGCATGGCCAGGTGACCACGGTGGTCTTCTCTTCACCTGGCGCGAAAGACCGACAGTGCGACTGCGATTTGATGATCGACCGTCAGGTGGATGAGAATGGTTGATATGGCTATGGCTACGGGTCAATATTAACCAACCAATTTTGTGGGGATAATAACCAACAATAATAAGGAAAACAATGGTCAATAGTGGGGGAACAAGGGGTGCGGGTTTTTGACCCATAGCCATTTGCAACGGTGGTTGATAATGGTTGGTTCACAATGGTTGTATGGTTGATAATGGCTGATATGTGGATGAGAATGGTTGATCATATTGTTTGATAATGGTCGATATAATGGTGGCTGAATAATGAATAAGCATCCACCAATAATGGTTGATAATGATAAATAAACAATTATGGTTGAATGAGCGGTTGAGTTGATACAATGGTTAATGGTTAGATGAGGGATAGAAACTGGTTGCTATAGTGGTTGATGTTATTCATGCTCAATGATGGTTGAGAAGAATAGATAATCTTTAGCTGGCTGAGAATGACTGATACAATATAATGGTGGCTGAATATTGATAAATATGGTGGTTGATATGGTGATAGTGATAAATGGTTGTTGATGTAAATAGTGGTTGATATCACGTGGTGGTTGATCTGGTGGTTTCAGATTGAATGGTTAGTAGGCCATCGCCTTTAGTGGCAAGTAAACCCAATGGAGTGATTAATGCCAACTCATTGTGGTAATGACCCCTTAAGATAGCGTAAGCATCTTCATCTCATAGCGTTATCTTCTCAAGCTTGGTGGTTTCCATATCCTCAATGATGTGCTCTGCCCAATGATTGGTCACTGCCTGTGAGTTTATGATGCTGTCGTTCACCGATACTAATTTTTAGTTCATCCTTTGTGGGGCAATACCTGTGGTATTGAAAGCCTGGCGCTTAACCACTCTGATTCTCTCGTTTGGGGCGCGGGTCATCTTCCAAAAATCTTTGAATTCTCATGATGAAAATCCCTAGAAGTGGTCAACGATGTATGAAAACCAGTTGGGATGATCATCTATGCAGGTGAACTCCATGTCCACCGCCCATTCGCAACTGGAGAAAACCGTAGGGATTGTTGCGGGGCAGATGTTGACCCACCTTTCAGGCGGCTTGGGCGAAAGCACATCCCTTGGGCAGTTTGTCATTTGGATCATCCCCACCACATGAGACAAAGTCGAAAAAAGCAGTCCATGTACTTATCTTTCAGCACTCCTTGTGGTGGTGCGAATTTGTGCCCTTGAACTAGCCACCATGGATCCCCACCGTAGACCCGGTCATCGAATAACCACAGTGACTTTGGGTTGCGGGTGTGGATCTCTACACTTCTTTCTTCACCCAGTTCCAGGGGATTGCAGGACCGATCCAGTGGATTGGTTGTGGAAGTTTGGTTGTGATAACCGTGGCTGACAAGGGTGAATAAATGTTCTGATAGGGATACTGGATACATCTGGATACTAATAGTGATATTGATAGTGATGCTGATTTTGATAGTGATCATGGTGGTATTGATAGTGATAGTGATGGTGATATTGATAGTGATGCGATGCTTATTATATGGTGGTTTCTCAAGAAAGGAGTACCCCCAAATCACCCTTTTATTCACCATTTGTAGTAACAAACCAACCATTTTGGGGGTCCCTTATTTTGAGAAACACTCATGCTATGATATATACTGGTTGATGAATTTAACCCCTAGGAAAAATATCAAACAACCAACCATTTGTCAAATTACTATGGAACATAAAATAAAGTTTGAAACCACCAACCAGTTTAAATATTGATACCGCACCGAATGTGAAGCTAAGATCTGGGTATTCATCCCTTAGAAATTACCAGGTGAAGAACTTGGCAGGAGACCAGATCAGCCAATGATCATGCCACCATTTCTCAAGCCATAGGGGACCCCGAAAAAATGGTTGGTTTATCACTATAGATGGTTCCTCATCAGCCACGTGGTGGTTTCTTAAAATAGGGGACCCCAGAAATGATTGGTTTTTGCTACAAATGGTTAATAATAGTGATTTGAGATACCCCAATTTGGAGGAACACCCCTGTGCCAACCACAAATCGCTACAGTAAGGGATAAGAACACAGTTCCATTCACACCCCTCGACAGAGGACAAGTCACCGAATTTGTAGTAACTCAAGTTGCAGTCTTTCTCACCTTGCGCGTGTCGGTCGCTCGTTGATTTTGTAGCACAGGATTCTTCAACAAAAGCGGCTGGTTCGTGACTCGAACATCAACAGCCAGCAAATTTCCAACAGAATCAACAAGCCTTCGACTTGGTCGAATGTTTTACCTTTCGAGACAGCCTGTACATGGTGTTTTTTAGCGGTGTCTCCATCAATGATGCACCCTAAAAGTCCCTCAGGAAAATGGCGGGGAACCCAGCCGTTGTCCATCACCAACACATTTACTGCTATTAGATGCTATTGGACAAGCTTATGAGTGTTATATGTATTATGTAATCAGTATTAGCCATTATTGAACCAGTATCAATCATGGCTGGCCACTATCAGCAACGATCAACCGGTGTTAACCAGCTAAACCATTCATCACGGGCATTGATCACCATCGAAATCTTGAGTGATCACTAGCCATCATTGCTATTATTAACGGTCATCAACTGCGATTCCCACCATCATTAACCATCATCAATCAGCTTATCAACGACCCCTATAAGTATCATCATTAAGCTTGCCGACCATGACTAGGCGGTGCCAACCACCATTAGCCAACAGAACCATTAAGTACTCAGAACCAAGCATAAGTACGCGCAACGTCTCCGCCATGATTAACCACCACGAACCCTTGTCTATGACCATTCACCATGGCTCACCAACTTTGCCATTCCTGTGAAGCACTGGGATTCCAACCATTGACATGGCAAGTGATTTCATTCACCACCTATGTGAATATCCAACCTATGACATAGTGGGCTATTCATAGCAATGACATAGCAAGTGATTTCACCACCATTTCATTGTCATTCCAACCATTGACATAGCCCACTATTAAAGTTTTAGTTCACCCGCCCTGTTTCTGGCCTAGTTGCCTGGGTTGCATAACAAAAAAACTAGGCCCAGCTGCACATCCAAGTTCTGCAGTTAACGACTGGATTTCCAGAGGGCATGCGATTATCTCCACAGCCAAGTGAGCTGTATATATATATATATGTATAGATATGTTCTAAAAATATCATTTAGATATGTACTATATATACATTATAGTTCAATAACGTTGTCTGGATCTGTACTAGATCTGATTCCCGTGCATCGTATGCTGATAGTTCCTTACTAACTGTAAATCCCCCCGAGTAGTTGCAGAAGCAGTCAAGCAGAAGCGATAGTGCTGCGCTGTTTTTCAGAGGTTTGCTGTACGGAAGAGATTATGCTAATCCTAAACAAAAACAGGCAGTCTTTACGTTTTGGACAGTTGAAGTGACTATAGTTCTTCAAATCCTTCTGCTACTTCACAAATAGACAACAAAAATCGCGTGCTGCGACAAACCCAACATTATCACCACCGTTTATAGGTATACCATCATTTCCTCCCGCTATCGCTTACAGTGGTTCACCAGAAACCCAAATCAGGGCAGTTTAGAGTGGGGGTAGTCATTCATCCACCGGAGCATATTTGGATCCGCAAATCTTGTCATTTCTCATCCCCACCAAGCTCAATGGTTCCTCCGCTTGTCACCCTGACGCTTGCCATATGTTGCCGTCCTAGTTGTGCAAGTGGATATGCACAAAATGTCCGCGCCATTTTGTGCAGTTGTGGTCGCTGTATCTAAATGTCATTGTAGTTAGATAGTGGCTCAACATGGTTTAACATTGTTCAACGTGGTTGGTTCAACTATGCTATGACTAGATTAGATCATTGTTTCAAGCTGAGGAAAGGTATGTGAACCAACAATGATTAGGAATTTGCTTCCATGCCAACAAGGCCTTGATGGGGAGTTGTTTCACTTTGGAAAGGCCTGCTTCCCAGCGTCACAAGATGCATAAACCAACAAGAATACAAGCTGTTTTGCTACCAGCGGCTAAGAATTGCCAATCCAAATGGCTACAATTTCTATCCATTCTTAGCTTTACATGCTATACAGGTAATTATGGTGGGCTAAGAATGGCTATCCAGTTTCAAGATCGATGAAGTATGGATCATCAGCGTAGACAAATTTCATGATGCCAACCAAGCAACACCAACTACCCCGAACGGAGCAACCAACGTGTTGTTTTAATTCCAGTTGTGGTTGGGTACCTCTGTGATGAATGTTGCTCACCATCATTGACCAACCAAAAGGTGTTGCTATATATCTCTTCTTGCTTATCTCCTACAAACTCAATGCTATATCCCCACCTCTTGGTTGTATCCTTCTTCGTGTTGCCACGTTGTCACATCGAACCATGCAAAAGCGAACCAACGAACCAAGACCAACCAAGACCAACCAAGACCAACCAAGACCAACATCAACCGATAGCCCCACTGTTGCCGCGGCACTCACCGAATGGCAGCCCTTTTCTGTCCTGGTCCTGACGGCAGCGCCAGAGCGACGTGCAGGGCTCATCCGTTCCGAAGGATCGGTAAAAACAGCGGTGAAACTCGTGGTTATTTGATGGCTAAGAGCGGCTAATTGATGGTGAACTAGGGCTTGAATGAATGGTTGATGATGGTTTATTGATGGTCACTTGATGGTTGACTGATGGTTTTTCATGGTGCATTGGTGGTGGTACTTCATAGGGAATGACCAACAATCATCGGAGAACTAATGATCAATACTACTGGAGGTTGATGATGGTGACTAGTCTTGAAACATGGTTGATGATTCATGGTGATGGACGGCTATTGATGTTTAGCTACGGTTGAGAATTGGCTAAAAAAATGTTCATAGTAGACACACGTAGGTCAATGATGGCTTTTTCCTGACTAGTAATAGCAAATAGTGGCGAGTGATGGGCAACTGCGATTAATGATGGCTAAAAGTTATTGATTGACTGGTCGATACTAGGGGATAGTGAACAAACATAATCAAAAATTAGTTGCAGGTCGCTGCAGCATCTCACATCTAACTGAACATAGAATCCCCAGATGGTGTAGCCTCTGCAAAGCATCTAAATGGTATCCCATGTGCTTAGCTCCTGTACCCCTGGCTGTTCGCATCCCACAGGTACGTCCACTCACTAGTCTCACGGATCGTCCAACTGTTGGGATGTTCACCTACCCATAGCTGCTGGTTCTACATGGCCATATCTTTATCTCCCATCATTAGCAATGGATCAAGCTTGGTGAATCAATATGCATCATACTTTGGATGATTGGTGGCTTAATATGAACCATCTTAGCCACCATCATCATCATTAGCCGCCTTTATAAGCGCTATTGTTGAGAGTCTCCAGCTGGTCTGGTTGGGTCGACCCCTTGCGTACCATCAAATGGGTCCTTACAGCAATGCAGTTTGATAACGATCGCCGGCGCAGGGACCCGCTAGTCCCGCCTGAGGTACAAGGAACATCACCATGGTACTAGCTGGTAGGCTCATACAAAGATGAGTATGACTAGCAGGTACAATGACTGGCTGGTGGTTGAAGCACCCTGTCCTGAAAAATATGCTTGTCAACTAACCAATTCTTAATAACTACTAGGGAAAATAAAAAATGATCGGCAAACCACCAACCAGATGATGTCACCAATACTGCAACGGTACCTGCAGAATCCTCCACAGCCAAGGCACATCTTCTTGCGAATCGCAATGCACTTTTCGGGCTCGCAACACGCCTGCATGGAATTGACACTGGAGAGCTCAGCTAAACATGCTAAACACTTTGGATTGGTCATCTGGCTGCGACGTTTTCGCAATAGCGAAAACACGTGTATCAAGAGCCAAAATCTAAGAAACAATCGTGGCGCTGAGAGTAGGTCGTGGAAATCAAGAAACGATCATCACTGGTATATCCCTGGGAAATATTGTCAGTTGATATCAGCTGTTGGTCTATTGCATCAACAAAATAACCATGCCGAGCTGAAAAGTGCAAAAACTATCGGGAATGAATTGGACTTCAGGCCAAGGCCATCTCTCCAAGCTGATGATCCCCTAGACCCGCCTAAACCATGGGTTTCTTTGCCAGACATACTCTCTATTTAGTCGCGGATTTTGGGATGCCTACATGGGTACGCGCCAGAATAGTGGCACCCCCAATACCCATGGTTTCCTACTAAATCATCATTTTTGGTGGGTTATTGGTTACCCTACTTTGGCACATACCCACATGCTAGGGAACACCCCGAATTGCAAGCTCTGAAACAAACGATTTTCGTCAACCCCGAGGGCAAAATCAAAGGAGGCTATAGCCAGGAGCTTCTTGCGGCTACGTGCCTGTTACCAAGGCATAACTCAACTGGATGTGCATCCCCCTCATGGAAACTGCTTACTAACCCCAAGTGGTATCTGGTTAGAAACCATGGTTATAGCGGTTGTAGCCCACACTTCATGGAGTTTATTACCGACCATTTTTAATATCCCAGATATAGCCCTAGCATGCCCTAGCTGCACATATTGTATCAGCCGTAGACGTGCTATGTTGGGGGTCAATGGCCGCCACAGCCGCTATCCAGAGAGCAGGCGCAATATGGACAAACCTCCGTTTTACTACGGAAATCAAAGAGATGATTACCGTCTGGCTGCTGTAAACCATGGACCCCATTCACACGGCCTTCGTTAATTGAAGTCACTCATTTCGGTTGGCCACAATAACCCCCTCTTTGATTGCAGTAATCGCAGCAACCGCATACTCCAGGGTTTGTCCATCAACTACAGGGGTGCTTATCAGCTGAAATCTGGATGACATGCTGGGATTGCCCATGGACTTACATGGTTACCCTCCGGTAGATTAACGTGGCGATGGAAAATCGACGATCCATAGCTGATTTCCCAGGATTTCCCTCAAAAATCTGAAAAACATTGCCAGGTTAATCTAACAAAAAGTACCTTCTCTTCAGGTTGGTTATGACAGAATCATGGCACGTCTGTTGCCATCTTTCAAAACCAGGATCCCAAAAATGTTGGCAATCGGTATTTGAAGGTTGATCAGCCATCACCCGCAAACTAGCAATGGAAATTCAGATCATAAAGCGATGGGTATTCCAGAATGGGTTGGTCTTCCCATGTCAGACTAAATCATCTACCGGCGTAACGATCATGACAGATCCTTAATATCCACCATCTTGACCTAGTGATTGACCATCAATGGCCACCATGAACCCCTATATTCACCCAAATCCCTGCGAACTATCATGGATTCCTGTATTGATCAACATTATCTTAAGCATCATGAATCCCTGTATTAAATGGTACCAATCCATATCTTAAGCCCCATATTAGTCCTTCTTTTACAGTAACCCCTATGTTGATCCTTGCATGGTGGTTTCTCAAGTCGTACCCCCAGTCATCATCCAGCTCATTCACCATTATAGTAGCAAATGGAACAAACCAACCATAACTTTGGGGGCTTGAGAAACCTCCATATAGTTGGTATATCCCCTATAATTGCTGCAAGTTTCCCCTATCATTCACCATTATTGATGGTTTTATAACTCTTTGGCTTGAGAAACCACCATATGATCAATAAGTATTATAACGAATGAATATGATTAATCATTATAAATAATTAAGTATGATTCATAGCTATGATTGATAGCTGTGAGAACCCCCCCTATGTTGATCCTTATGGACATCAACCGCTATCCTAAAACTGAGTTCCCTATGCCTTGAGAAATCAGCAAATGATCCATGAACCGCCACATGGTAGTTTCTCAAAATAGGGACCCCTAAATATAGCTGGTTTATTGCTAATAATGACGAATGATGGATGATTTTTGGGGTCCCCTTGACATAGTAAATATCATTCACCATTGTTTTTCCTATTATTGTTGGTGATGATCCCCCATAGCTGGTTGATCAACTGCTTGACCCATAGCCAAAAGAACCATGAAGCGCCACAAATATGCTACACTTAACACCTTATTATTGCTGGTCATAATTTTCCGTTATTGGTTGGTGAATATCGACCCATAGCCATATATTGCTGGTATTTCCCATAGCATTGTTGGTTGTTATCCCCTATTATTAACCATGAACCATTGGTTGGTTGGTTCATATTGAGCCATAGCCACAGATCGGGATCTGAAGGAGGCTGAATGCTTCAACCACGACCCTCGACCCTGGCCTCATCGCTGTGTCCCACGAGGTCCGTGCTATTCTTTTTCAGAACCTGGGAGCGCCGGGCCGACGAGTTCGAACTTGTACCCAGTGCGAGTAGGGGCGCCTGGTGCACCAAGCAGTGGATGAGTAATGTGGCTGGTGAGGGTTGATGATGATGATGATGATGATGATGATGATGATGATGATGATGATGATGATGATTGATCATCATCAGCATCATTATAAGTACTATATAGATAAAAAATATAGTAATCGCTTCCTACTATTACTAAACCCCCCCTAATTATAAAAAACCACCTTGGGGGTGCACTTCCTGATTTTTTTTGTCTTGGTCAATTGTATTTTCAATTGTAGCAATTAAAAAGTAAAAGAGGAACCACATTCCCCAAGCAACCGGTTCCCCCCCTATTATTAAAAACCTTTGGCTTGGGGGATGTTTAATATTAGGGTCCTAAACACCCAAGTGGTTTTTATCCTTAGGGTCCTAAATTTAATATTAGGGTCCCCTTCGCGCAATT